>JAQFVV010008318.1:0-34397 GCA_028023455.1 Epiperipatus broadwayi
TTATTATTATTTAATATGATAAGGCATTAGATGTCGGAAAGTTTCAGATCTTCTTAATAGTTAAATATTAGATAAATGCTTGGCTAGAATTAGTATTTTTGAATCTGGTGTTTTAGCTCCTCACTGAAGAGAGTCATAGCTCGAAACCAGTCTGGGGATGGGGACAATCATAGATAAAGATTTGAATGCTTTTTCTTATAGCATTTATCATATAAAAAATAATAATAAAATAAGCTTGTTTAGAAATATTGACATGCACTTTATTACATATTGGTAAATATAAGCTATATAGGTCATGTGATATGTGATTTGGTTTTATATATATATATATATTTAACACTGAGCATCAAACTATTATTTTGAGTGCTTATTTACATCCAATTGGCCAAAATTTTTAAAGTATTTTCAATTGAAAATAACTTTTTCTAAAATCACACAAATGACAGTAGTCTAGTAGCTAGAATAATAAATAGCTAAACAACACTTGCTAATTTTAAACACATTATTTATATCTTTGAATTGTATAAAATTTGCTTTTATATAATTTGTAAGCAAATCATTAACTTTTAAATCGTAGTTAAGTATTATTTTATTACTAATCAAGATTAGGCACTTTAAAAATTATTAAGATGCTTTTTTTTATATATGTTATTTTTATAAGTAGTTCTTTTAATAATTATTTTTATTGACAATAAATATATAATTATTTTAGCTTATGACTTGTCTAGAAAGTTCTGGAAGTTTAATGCTTTTTGAAATAATGATGTCTGTTATATGTCAAGAAACAGATGAAATATTTGAAAATGAGATTCAGCCAAAACTTCATAAATTTATGAAAGCGTAAGAATTTTTTTATTTATTTATTAATATTTTAAATTAAATTGCTTTGTGTTTACAGATATCATTGATGAATGCTGAAATAAAGGCTAATAGTGTGATAATTTAAATGTATATAAAATAAAACTTTTATATTTTTTAACACTTCACTCATTTTTTCACTTTTGATTTTCCTGTGACAAAATAAAAAAATAACTGAGAAAAAATCACATGATTTCAAGTACCTTAAATTTTGTGATTTCAAGTAGATGTTTTTTCAAATTTATATAAGCAATGGAAGTTTATCAAGAATTATTATGCCAAATGAAAATTAAAAAAAAAAAAAAGAGGTAAGTATGGAATGAGGAAATTTTTCAATTATTAACAAAAAAAAAATGTTGCATTAATTACAAAACTTGATTTTAGGTCTATCATTACTTTAAAGACTCTTGAAATATAATATTTCAAATAGTGCATGTTAATGCTTGCTATATAAAAACATTTTAAATTCAAAATAAAGATACATTTAAATACATCACAGCAATAAAAGTTTATGATTTTTCAATTTAAGTAATAATCAAATTAAATGGAAAATTGTGGAGCAGCTTTTTATATATTACTTGTATTACATTTCTCCCCATTCTGAAAACATATTTTATAGTGTTCAAAATATTCTCCTTTATAAAGTTTTATATAATTTGAATATGTATTTGCATTTTTTCTGTATGTGAAATTATAAATTTGCTTTGTTATTGTCTGATATTAATGTGTAAATTCTAATATGGTTTTTTTAAAAAGAAGTATATGTATTATAATGATAATTATTATTATTATTATTATTAAATAATGATAATAATTCTGGATGATCATGGGAATGATTAATTTTTCAGAATATCTTATTATCTGTTGATATTTTAGACTTCCTAATATCATATTTATTATTATGAAACTATAGTTCATCTTATTGACAATTATCTTCATCTTTTCTTGCTTTCTATCTCATTATATACTCTTAATTGAATTAGAGCATTTTATAGTATTATCAAAATAAATTACTCTCAACCTGATGATTTGTGTTTCAAGTGAAATTTCATAACTTGTCTAAGTGTCCACCTGTTTATTTTTCTTGCTCTCAATGATGTTTAAAAAAAAAAAATCATATAGAGGAGTACTGTTCAAAACTGTCAGCGCTTTTTTATTCTGCTTTTTCACTGTCCAATTTTTATATTCGTAATTCCTCTTTCTTTAAACTGTATGCCTAATTCAGTTATTTCTTTGCTTATTCTTAATAAATAATCTCTTTTCATTTTGTTTTATATCAATTTATCTTTATTTAATGGATTAGTCCAGATTCCATCTTATCTTGATCTGATTGAGCATTCATCATCATAGACCCTTAAATATATAACTAAATAACTTATGTCCAATAGTAGCAGTATGCCAATGGGTGATGATGTTCAATAAATCTGATTGTTTTCATTATGGCTAGGGATTTGGGTTATAAATAATCAGTTCAGTTGGAGATAAGAGGACAACAACAATTATCAAATATGAACAGGAGTATGCATGTTGTCTATAGGGTTAAAGTAGAGTGCCAAATTCACATTAGAACTGGAAACTGCTAGAACTGAGATCAGATAAGGGGCAAACTGTCACTGTACAACTGGAAGTACTGTCATATGTACATAGGAGACGAGCTGTCACAGTACAACTGGAAGTGATAGGTAGACTTACATCTGCATGGTAACTAAATGTTATATCAAGCCAGTGGTATCAAGTGAAGGTATGCATTTGTATATTTGTTTCATTAATAAATATTATAAACATATTTTACGAGTTTGTGTTTATCATACTCACTCAATAAACACAACAATTTACATTTTAATTCTATTTTTCTTCAAATCCATATTTTAAAAGTATCTTAATATATATTTTTTCTTTTTCTAATGTCCAAATCTGCTTTTTATAAAGTTATACTCCAATTGAAAGAATTTAATAAATCTTTTTTTAAAATAATAATTTGAATGGGCCAGAAAAATAATTTTTTATCTTTATTAAATGCTTGCTACAAATATTGCAGTTCTCACTTTAATATTACTATTTTCATCATCAAAAAACTTATATACTTAAAGACTAATTTGCTTCATAACTTTACTAAACTATAATTTTTCTCTTCACCTATGTATAAAGCATGAGTTTAGACCTTACTTATTTATTTTTATTTCTAACTATCTACAAATAAATCTTGTTTCATATTTTCTAAAATTATTTTTGATAACATGCCAGCACTTCCATATTACCAATAAATAAAGCATGACATAGATAGTACATGCATATTTTTATTCTTTCCAATATAATTTTTTCTGTAAGAAGGCTTAATTAATCTTAGAAATATTTTTAAATTCATCTACAAATTTTTTAATAATAATCTCTCCATCCACCTTATATTTGAATTTACTATATATGTATCATGATATTTTTTATATTTATTTTTTATCAACCAAATTTTCTCTTATGTTATACTTTTTAAACTATGTATGAATTTGAAAAATGCTTTCAAGATTAAGTAATTTTTATTAAGGTAAAATACTATTGGAAAGGAGAATAGAGGAATGTATTATCTATCTCATGTTTGGTTTATTTTTGATGAAAATGAAGTTAGCATTAGGAATTACCAAATTTTTTTTGTTATTACATTTTTTAAGGTTTTGAATGCAGTATATAAAGATTTTGGTCCATTAATTATTGTTAAAAAAATTAAAATGCTTAATAGTAGCCCATAATGGAAGAAAAATATTCATCAACTTTTAACCTTGGATGATTATCTGTTTGACGATATGAATATTTAATTTTTTTAGAAACTTTTTACACTGAAAGGCAGACTTGAATATTGAGACATGACATTGATTCTAGCTGCTGCTATATTTAGCAAGGTAAAATATGGGATATTCTCTTATTGTATGGAAACAAGTCTTGGCTTCTATATTAATATAACATAAAGGCAAATAATTTTTTTTATTTAAGGTTGCTTTGCAAGATTCTGGAAATATGATGGCAATGTTGTAAGACTAATTAGTTTGTTTTTCAGCTTGCTAGATATGATGATATTGAACTTATTATAAAAAGAATAAATCTTTGTTGAATTGACCATGTAAAGTGAATCCTTAGAAATAGACTTTCTAAAAAAATAATTTATGAGCATTATTTTGAGAATGGGGATGGGTAGTTCCATTCTGTTTATTTTATAAAGATAATCTTAAAAATATTAAAGAAATGCTATACTGACTGCTTTTATTGGAAGAATATGATTAAATATAGAATGGAGTGTTGAAGTTTTTCAGAAAGAAAAATATTACACATAAGAAGTTAAAAGATAGTATTTCAATATCAATTAAATTGTAAAAAAACAAAAACACCATTATGTGATATATTGGAATGTTTCTTTATTATATACATTGGTTTGTATAGTTATTGCAAAATTCATCTTTAACTTTTTGTATTTTCTTATCTTTTTTCTTCTTCTTTTGGTGTTAGAGTGGTTTTAATTATTTACAAGTGGTGATTGATGATGATGAAATATCAATATATATAAATATTAAACTAAGTACATCATTTCATAATTATAACATGAGCAAAATTAAATTACAAATTTATGTCCAATAGTTGTCTTATTAAACAGACTTCTCAAAAACAAAGTAACATAATAAAAAACAAATATGTATTATTCTATTTTTCCATAATTTCAACTCATATGCCAATTATCTTTAATATTAAAATATTTTTAAAATAAATTAATAACTTGTGAATCTATACATTTTTGTTATTATTTTTGAAGAAATTATATATAGATCCAAATAATTTGAACTAAAAGAAAAAAATGAAAGTTTAATAAATTAAAAAATGCCTATCTTAGTTATGTATTTTATAATCACAAAAGAAATACAGAAATCTCTTTTAATAAAGATTTATGAATCTGAACCTATTAACTTATTTAAAAGTTGGAATGTGAATTGGAATTATGGGAAAGTATGATAATATTTATTTTATATTATGTTATTTTGCACTTGAAAAATTTATCTTGGCAGGAAATGTATATACACACAACATATATGCTTTCACACTAAATTTGAGAGAGCAAAAATAAATTTATAGATAATAATTTTATGAATATTTCTGTGGTGTAATTTTCCTTTTATTATATCTTCATAAGGTGTTAAAAGTCCCTATCCTTGCATGAGAGTGGTGTAATAAAAAAAAAATTGCACTACAGAAATATTCATTATTGGATAATCTCTAGTTTATTGAATGACTAATAAAAATTATTAAAACACAATTTTATGTTCATTTATTTAAGAAATACACAATAGCTTACATTTGGATACATAATGGCTTGATAATATAAGGGGTTAGGTTAATGTAATGTCTACATGGGTATGACTACAATATCAAATCCACCAAGGGTATTGAGCATTTTATCATTGGTTTTTCAATGAAAAGGATAGTTGAATTGTTACACGGGTGAAAAGATTAAAGTCTGTCCATTAAAGTTTAAGGAATTGCTATCTTAATATAAGCTGAGGACCGATTATATATGTGTGGGAAATTATGATTTGATCCAACTGAATGAGTGGTAATTCTGTATGAAATATATATATTGGGGGTCATTTATGTTTTGCCATGTATGTGGTCATGTGTATTGGTTGTTTGAGATGGAGTGGAGGATGAATGTAGACTGAAAATCCTAAGTTCAAATCCCTCTATTTACTATACTAAACATTCAGCATAGTGAATGAATAGATTAATTACATATTGCTTTGGAAATAGATTACATCGTAGTATAAGTCCAACCTATTCCTTCCCTATTAATATAAATAGATACATAATGGTAGGATAATATGAGGGGTTAGATTGACGTAATGTCTATTTGGGTATGACTACAATATCAAATCCACCAAGGGCTTTGAGCATTCCATCATTGGCTTTTCAATGAAATGGACAGTTGAATTGTTGAAGGGTGAAAAGATTGAAACCTATCCATTAAAATTTAAGGAATTGCTATAATTAATACAAGTTGAGCACTGATTGTATATATGTGTGGAAGATTATGATCTGGCCCAACTGATAAGTGTTGGTTCTGCATGAAATATGTATTTCCTATTTATCTTTTTTGCATGTGTGTGGCCATGTGTATCTGTTGCTTGGGTTGAAGTGTAGGATGATAGACTAAAAATCCTAAGTTCAAATCCTTCTATTTATGACAAAAAAATAAAAATTAGAAATTAACTAAATTGCAATATATAAAATTTTTGAATAGTTATGAAGTTTATAAAGTTTAAATATTTATTTTTTAAATTTTAGATTACCTCAATCAAAGCAAGGTGAACCTCTCATTATTGCTTTTAATCTATTCAATGAATCAAATTATCCTTCAAGATTTCGCCAGGCTGCTATAGATAGATTATTACTTAATTTTCTTCAAGTATCTGATAAAGAAGTTCTTATTAAATTTTTTGAAATGCATTTGAAAAAAATAATGGACAAATTGCAAGTGAAATTAGGAAAAGTAAGTTTTTAAAATTATTAATATAAATTATTTATTTCCATATTATGTATGCAATATAAATATATTGTACCATTTTATATACGTCTAATGCCATTTATTAGACATGAATGCTGTAAGATTAGGTCTATATACATACCTGTTACAGATATACCCATTACCTCCCATGCCCACACCTAATTTAGGTTATTGTAGCAAACCATTTTAAGTTTTAGCGTAATTGTAGTATATTTCCAAGAAATATGGTCCTAATTATAACTAACTAACTTTCCCTATATTGTCGCTTTTAATAGTTTAAATTTGTTTTTATTAGGCGCCAAGATTCTATTTAGATATCCCTATTAAATCAACAATGAAGATAAGTTTTTCCCCCTCCCCCTTTTGCCATGTCCTATCAAACCTCACTCTATAACATGAATGAACAAATTGCCCATATATTAACTTATCCCTATAATCTTTATATAAATTAATGAAAGTATACTATATATCTGTATCGTGACCTCACAAATAATAAATCTAAAAATATTATAAAATTGTGTTAGCATCAATAATTGAATTTTACAAAGAAGATCGCTGAAAGAATACAGTTATGAGGCTTAAACAAACAACACATTGTAATTCTCTCTTTTCTCTTTTTTTATTTATTTATGAGCATATTCAATAAAAGCAAAACAACAAAAAAATATTATCATAGCAAAATTATTTCTTGGATTCATTAACCATATAAAGAGTTCATTATTGTCCATTAAACTATGTTTTCCTTTCTCCTGGTTTATGTGGGACATGAATATTCTATAAAGTTATTTCAATAAGCATATAAGTTCAAAAATCTAATTTCTTACCGGTAAGATTGTTTAGTAGAATCGTTCTTTGGTAATACATATAACCCTCAGGTTTTCTTAATGATTTGTATTTTAGGTTCCAGCTTTAACACGAGGCTTCTATTTTAAGTGGGTGGTGACTTCATTCTTCTAAATCATTGTAAGTATGTTTGAGGGAACGGAATGATCGGTGATGTACAGGCATTCTAGCCACCCATCTGAATATCATGGCTATTATAGGGTAGTTTAACATCTTGTGAAAAATCTGAAGAACAAAAGACACTTCTTTATTTATATTCATTCCTTTTATATCCCTCCAAAAACTCATTACGCATGTGTACATTGAATACCACCTGCACTCCATCTTCAAACTTTTATCTTTCTTTAGATTTTTGTTCTCAAATTTTTTTTTTTTGTAGTTACTGTGGCCATATTTAATTACCAATCTCTCCTTTGTAGAACTTTATCAATATTTACAATCAGTATTCGCTTTTATTATTTAAACTTGCTCTTTTTTAATGGAAAGAAAAGAAAAAAAAACATAATGTATATTGCCTCAAGGAAAAGAAATTTTCTAAGTTTAATCCAATAAAATATTTATTCTATATATTAATTTGTATTTATATCAAACATACTTTTATTTTATTTTACTTTATTTTTTTCTTTATATTCATTTCAGCAATATCTTCAAATTCAACTGCCAACACACCTTGCATGGTTGCAATATATACATTCACACACATGTACACATGAATTTTTAAAACAAAAAATGTTTGCTACATATATGTACAATATCTACAAACCATCTTTGAAAATACGAATTTTTTAAAAAGATGGATTATGATTGAAAATGTAAGCTTTATATATCATTAAAAAAATAATTTGTGAAAAAATTTCAAGCAAATATTTAAGAATAGAAATTTTATAAAAAGAATGACAAAATTATTTATATAGAAAAAGCAATTGATTTTGCCTTAAAATGCATCTTTAAATTTTTATTTTCAACATTTTTTCCCTTTGACTCTTTTTCTTGCCATTTTCATAATCCCACCCATAAATAAAGCCTTTATAATTATTTTATCTCTGTATTTACAAATTCAATTTCTTGTTCACTATTTCTTCAGTGAATAATTTTTATTGTTTTTTAATATTATATATTACTGTAATACCTTCACCCCTAAGTTTTTCAGAGAGGTAGAAAAAACATACAATCTGATATGTAAACACTACACAAGGACAAGAAATTTAGATAAATATATTGTAACGATATATAAATATGTCGTTACATTAAATTGAAATAAAAACTTTTAAGTTCGCATATAAAAATAAGTGTATTAAAAAGAAAAAAAAACTAAACGCTAAAATTAAAATGTTTGTTAAACGTATATATTCGCACAGATGCTAAACTTTAAAAATATTTTTTTTTAATAAATAAAAAAAGGTATTTGAATGTATTTTTTTTATAAAAAAAGATTTAAATATAAAAATAGTTTAAAAAAGAAATAACGTAAGTAAAAATAAAAACAGGTATTAATTAATTCCTGTAATCTGTAAATGGAAATGATTGTTTATTAATTATCCAAAAGCTGTCGAATTAAAAAGTCAGAGAGTAAATTAGATAAGAGAATAAAGAGATTTTAGCTTGACCAATGGAAGCACCAAGCCCCAGCCTGGACCCGAACGAAAATTTGGATTAGTGACGTCTTTGTTCATTCAATCTGGAGATTTACTATAAAAAGAGAAATATTGAGTTCCAGACAGTTTTTTCGGACTTGATTTGATGAGAATGGTAAGACGCACTTGCCGTTCTCTCTCATTTTTTTTTGTTTTAAAAAAAAAATAAAATGAAAAGACTGTGATACAAGAATGGAACCAGCTAATGCTACCTCCAGAACATTATCTTCCAATGGAGACGTCGTGGGAATTAAAAAACAGGAACCTGGACTCTTCTACTGTAAGCTATATTGACATGAACTCTAAATTTAAAAATAACTAAGAACTTTTGTTCAAGCTTATGAACTTCTATCTGACTTTTAAGTTTAAAATCAATTAATAATGTTTAATTTTATATGTTTTCCGATTGATAAAAATCATTTCCATTTTTTTTTTTTTCTCTTATTGTATAAATTATTTGTTGTTTAAATTTTAAATGATGAAATTTAGGTTGGGTATAGACGTTGCATAGATTCGTTAGCGGTTGATTATGTTGTGGTTTCCACAGACGATTAGAATATATAGGTCAACGATGTTAATGCGGGCATCTTACGATGAATGCCATGGGGCCTTGTGTATTCCCTTTTTGAAATTGATGTTATCGATGATTTTGTATTTTGATCGATTGTGTTTAATTTGGATGTTTTTGACCGTGGAATCTGTGCAGCTGATCTATACTCAACATTTTAAAAACAAATTGTATAAAAATAATCTGTGCGAACGTATTTAAATGTTAAATTTAAGTCGGGCGTGAATGGCTATATAGTTTTGTAAAGTTATATTAAGGGAGGGTAATCTTAGGTTACTCATTTCGTAGTTGAATTGGTTCAATGGATTGGATATATTTGTGTAATAGTAGATGTAGTATGAGATCCGCTATGGGCAGGATTATAGATATATGCCACACACCCTCTGTTTGCCTATGGATGGATTTGTAAGACGGCAAAGGACCGCAGTCCATTCCTATGGAGTTTTATGCTTATTGTTCTACTTGCCAACAGATGTCACATTCCTGTTGGTGGAGAGACAATGTCTTCTCTAATCTACTTACTGATCAGATGTCCATTCCTGACAGTATAGTATTTTGTGTTGTCGTATCATGCTACATTGAATACATGAATGTATCAGATGGATTGGCGCCAGTTTGATTGCGAAATTTGTTGCCTAAGGTTAAATCAGGGAAGAATATTTTCTTTTCAAATGCAGATCTATGTAGTCTATTCATACTTGACTATCTAAATAAAATATTAAACTCATTGAAACTTAGTTAAATGTAAAATTAAAAGATTAATAGAAAAATCTAAAATGTTGAATTTATTCCTCAAAATTTAAATGTTATTTTATATGTGTGTAAATAAATATTTTTATGTGTTAATTTCTGGCAGTGGCTTTTATTCTTTTATATTTAAGATATAAAATTTATATTTTATTATCTCTGCTACTCACTGAGCTAGTGACTTGGGCTAACGATCGGAATATGTAAATAAAGTGGAATCTTAACAGCGCGTATCTGCCTACTTTATAAATTTTTCTAGGCTCAAATGCCTAGATGGCGCCCTGGTAGTTGCAGATATTTTTTTTGCAGTTAGATTCGATCTCCACTTCGATTGTTACAATATAGAACTTGGCCACACTGCTAAACATCAATTATTAAACAGTTGTGACACAAATAGGTCTAACAGCTTGATACACATATCCAACTTCTTCTGGTAAACAAAACTGTAACCAGTGCACAATGTTTTTCCACTCGCAGTTTTTATATTCCTCTGTGTTTTTTTGTTTTAGTCTTATCCGCTACATCTCTCCATATTTTTTATCGCATGTTTTCCAAAACCCCATTTTTGATTGTTCTAAACTTTTAATCTCTGCAGCTTTGTTTGGAACTATAATTATTTCTATTACAATTATTTAGCCTTAATTAGTTATTTTTATCTTTAATAAAAATAAATCTCTGCAGTTTTGTTTGGAATTATAATTATTTCCATTATAATTTTTTTTGACTTTACATTAATTATTTTTATTTTCAAATAAAATAAGAGAAAACTTCTGGAGTAAATTGTCTCTTGTAACTTCGCTATTTATTTCTCAATAAACAAATACAACAATTACCATCTTATTTTCTCGATTCTTTACCACGTACATTTTTGTAAAGTTTCTATTTTTTTTTTTAATTATTCAAATCTCTGCTTCATATAAACTACAATAATCCAACTTCAATGAACATATAATAACCTTTTACCTTTAGTTCTCATTTTTATATTTTCATATTATGTATGCAGTGTGTATACACACACACATTCACACTTCATATCAAGAATAAGACTGAAGTGGTTAAGTGCAAAGATCCTCATTCTTTTGTCAAAAAAAACCCAAAAAGAATTGAAAGGAGTTTAGAATTTTTGCTCTGTAAAATCTGCTTGTTCTCACATTGTGACAAAAACAAAAATATTTCTTTTCCAGAATTCAAAAAATTCATTAGAGGTACATATCCAGGATAGATTTTTTTTCCCTTTCATAAAAGATTTGTTAAATTGATATCTCACTATGATAACTATCTTTTAACAGACCAAGTGACAATAAATAAATAAAAGTTAGTTTGAGATATATTATTTTTTTATTGTGTATTATCTTATTTTGTAAGTTATTATTATCTTTTTTATTTAAATAAATAAATAAAAAACTACACACAGCATTTTTTTTTTTTTAATGTACTGTGATTACTTCATAAAACATCTTGCTTTTATAGATTTCTGTTGAATAAAACTATTTTTAGAATTTTTTATTTTGGGAGAAATTAATCTTGGTTTTATTTTTATAAAGTCATTATGCTATTGATTTTTTTTTTTTCCAGAATTTTAAAATTTACTTTTAACCCCATTTCAACGTATTCTGATTATGCTATTGTTTCAATTTTTATTGCATTGGATAATTAATAATTATTTTGTTATGACTCAGCTATATATCAGATTCAAAAACAAAATCACAAACAGGCCAGGTGATAGCTGTTTGTTTTCATTATTTTCAAATATATTGGAATTATGTTTTTTTTTTTTTAAATTTTAAAACTGATTTTTTTTTTTTACCATCATTCATTATTTTTGGAAATTCTACTTTTTTATTATTCATGTAGCAAAATTGTTTGTGATGATTATTTGGAAGCAAATTGCATTAATTTTTAGACATGTTAAAAGAAGACTATTATATTTTTATGAGATTTGAGTTTTAACTATTAGGTTGTATTTATATATTGAATTATTTCCATCATCTAATATTAAGTATTGAATGTCTTTAGAAAAATGTAATTTTATTAAAATATTCCAATTATATTCAACTGTTAGTAATAATACATAGGTTAGTATATGCACAAAATTTCAAGAAATATTATTCTCCTCTCTTCTTTAGATTCAGCAACATCTGAAGAAGAGAGGAGAATAATAAATATCTCTTGAAACGTTGTGCATATACTTACCCATGTGTTATTACTAACAGTTGAATGTAATTGGAATATTTTAATAAAACTACATTTTTCTAAAGACATTCAATACTTAATATTAGATGATTAAAATAGTCTAATGTATTGTAACAGTACAAACTCAGAGGTGACCCTGGAGTTATGGAAAAATCATCATTAATCCCAAGTCAATAACAAAATTTAAATTAAATATAAGAGGAATGTGAATACATATGAGGAATGAGCACGAGAGATCAACACAGAACTATCTATAAATTAATATAAGTTATCAGAATTACACAAAAATAATAATCATTCATTATCATGAATGATAAAAAATACAAAATAAATCAATAGTCAAGGTTGTGACTGGATTTGAAATGGGTCTTTTATAGACCAGGCTAATTATTTAGCTCTTCCCAAACTTAGGGTAGCAGTACAACATAATAATTTGGATGTACAAACTTATGTGCTAATCCATCAGAATATATAACAATAAAGACAATAATGCTGGGATACTAAAACATGCTGATCATCATTAATATTCTGGCTACATAGTACCATTAATGTATTGGCCAACTATAAACTTAATTTCTAAATAAATAATTAAAATGAAATGGACTTTAGATATCCTCTTTGTGTCAACCAGGATCATCAACAACTGGATATCCATAAACACTAAATATAAACCCCTTTTATATAACAGACTGTTATGTATGAATCCAGCTCAGTGAACAAAAACTTTATAACAGTTACTGTGAACAAGCAATATAATACAAACATATAATATTATAAATCTTTTCTATGATTGAGTAAAAATAACTTTAACAATGAAATATCAATTTATTAATAACAATTAAAATGAAATGAAGGTCTCCAGAATATGGTTATTCATATAAATTAAGCCTTCTGATTTTGATTAATACAATAAGCTATCACATTTTAATGATGCATAAATAATGTCTGTTTTCATATATATATATATGTGAGTACCCATGGGAATGTATGCACATACTGATCTTTATATCATGATGTTTTAATCTGTCAAATTAATATTAAAAATATATTTTTCACATTTAATACATAAAATTCACATATATATAATCACTCAGATGTGCTGCATAATAATTTAAAAATTAACATGTCTAAATTGTTATAGACTTATATAAAAAATCACTTTGTTATAATACATAAATGCTCACTTATGTATGTATATAAAAATATAGATAGTATGAATTAAAGTTATTAATTCATTATTTCTAATGGTAAAAAAAGTTTTTTTTTTTACTTTTTAAAAAACAATATCACTTCATTGACAGTTCTTCATAAAATTTTTCTTTTTTAACAGGTTACTCTTGATTAATTATAAACATCTTTAAAATATTCCAGCAAATTCTTTTGTTCCCTAATCTAGAAAGATTTTTGGAGATTACTTTTTAAAAAAAAATACAATGGTAACATATCTTAATTTTAGTTGAATAAAGTTATTTACTTAAAAAAATTGTAATTTAAAAATTACAACTGTCATTTTCACTAAAGAAATTATTTAAAATAATTCACCAGTTGTCCTTTATATATGTATATGATGCAGTACCTTTATGTGTGCTTCTCTGCATATAGATAAAACATTATATGTATAAACTAATTCTTCAGCATGTTGATGGACTCGCTGGGTAAGCTAGTCCCTTCTAAACAGTAGACAGGCTTATTGTCTTCTTTGGAAATATATAATCCAAGTAACAGTTGGAACACATATAGTCAGTTCCACTTAGTTTAGAATTTGACAGGCTTCAGGCATACTGGCTAACATGGGCTAATGAACCACAGAAAATCTGCCCCTGGCCTCCACTTGAATCAAAACTCCATAGTGAACTAGTATCAGCAGCTAGACTTGCACTCTCTTGCCTTTAGTTTTATATTCCTAGTAACTTTACTGTCGTAATCTGTAAAACTCTAAAACTTTCCTCTAATTTTTTCCCTAATCTTTTTATAGACTGGGTGGAATAAAAAATACGGTAATTAAAATTAGTTTTTTTTATCTTGATTGGAAAAAGTTAATGACTTTTCATTTTACCTTACTTTCAAAAACAACTTTGTAGGATTAAAATATATTATACAAGCTTTAATTGAAAAAAATTTAATCTAATCAAAATAGATAGTGGATTTTTATAATTACCAATGTATCTATTGTAACATAAAAACATGTTTGTTTTAATTTCAAAATCAGAATTAATAAAATATTAATTAGTCTTTTTTAAATATTTAATTTATAATAAAAAATTTTAAATTCAAAATTATTTAATTCTTAACTGTTATTCCAGTGTAATATAGAAAATATCCACAAAAAAATTTTTGTTTGTGTTTATTTCTACTTTTCCTTTCAATTTTATATATATATGTACACACACACTATGTTGTTGTATGCCATGAAACACATAACTGTCTTAGTATAAATACAACTAAATACTATCATCACAAATCTTCAGGAAAACATTGATTATTAACTATCTCTTAATGATTTTGAAGAGCTAAATTATAATTGTTTATGAGATATTTATTTTATATAGCGTGATGTTTTTATAAACTGTAATAGTAAAAATCAGCCATTAAGCTAATGCATATGCACTTTGTGGATTTTTAACTATAAATGAATACTCTCACTTCCAAACACAAGATAAAGTCTTTGTGAAAAGATAGAATGAATCCACCTATCCTTTCTACCCAAACATTTATGTATGGGCAAATCTTAAGCATTTGGGAATGAGAGCATAAAGATATTAAGCAATTAGCTTAATGGCTGATTATTATTATTTATAAAAAACATCACGCTATATAAACTAAATCTCATTTACATATGTTTAATTTCAACTAAGAATGACGTATCATAAATTCTAGTAAATTTCGCAAGCGTCATTCATTCAGGCATAGTAAAGGTAATTTAAAGTGATTGCTTAACATCTTCAAACTCTCATCCCCAAATGCTTAAGATTTGCCCATACGTAAACGTTTGGGTAGAAAGGATAGATGGATTCATTCTATCTTTTCACAAATACTTTATCTTGGTTTTGGAAGTGAGAGTATTCATTTATAATTAAAAATCCACAGCACATGTGCATTAGCTTAATGGCTGGATTATTACTATTATAATTGTTTATAATATTGAATTTCAAAAAACTTCCACATTTCACTTTTCAGCAAAAAAAACAACAA
Source organism: Epiperipatus broadwayi (assembly GCA_028023455.1). Lineage (NCBI taxonomy): Eukaryota > Metazoa > Onychophora > Udeonychophora > Euonychophora > Peripatidae > Epiperipatus > Epiperipatus broadwayi. The sequence continues at coordinate 15,572 of JAQFVV010008318.1, forward strand.
CTTAATATTGATTACAGTTTTGACTGTACCATGCAGTCTTCATCAGATCTACAAAATTTGAATACACATAAAAGTACAAACATATTTTATATAAAATTATTAAATTCCTATCAAACTTTTAAATTTATTATTTTTTAAAAAATATTTCCTAACCTTTTCAATTCATATAATATCATTAACATATTAAGTATCCTATGTTATATTCTTTTAAAATCTTTTTTTATCCTCTTTCTTTATAACACATACCTATACATATAACTTTAATACATATAATATTTACATTATAAAATAATTTTAATTACACTATTCCAAAATTTTTTTTAATCACTATCAATATAATCTTACTTTATCTTTTATTCTAACTGAATACTTATTTCCATTCATTTTACCTTCTTAATTATTCCATATAAAATTTTCTTAGCTTAATCTATTCTTTCAACTGTCTCTATCCTCCATTTTACTCTAGTAATTCAACTTCCTTTTTAACCTCTCTTTCATATTCTATCCTACAGCTCCCTCTATTAACTATTTTTATAACTATTAATATTTTTTACTATTTTTATCACACCCAAAAACAAAAAAGAAAACTTATACTATTATTTCCTCTTATGCTATTATTGCTTTTTACCCCTCCCCCATTTTTATTAAGATTTGGTTTAATTTTTTATAAATATTGCTTCCTTTATTTTTCTATCCCTTATTATATGTATTGAAGTTATATGTATAGGTATATGTTATAAAGAAAGAGGATAAAAAAGATTGTAAAAGAATATAAAATAGGATACTTAATATGTTAATGATATTATATGAATTGAAAAGGTTATGAAATATTTTTAAAAAAATAATAAAAAATTAAAAAGTTTTATAGGAATTTAATAATTTTATATAAAATAATGTATTTTAATAGTTGTATTTTTATGTGTGTTTAAATTTTGTAGATCTGATGAAGACTGAATGGTACAGTCGAAACTGTAATCAATATTAAACGTTTTTTGCTGAAAAGTGAAATGTGGAAGTTTTTTGAAATTCAATATTATATATGAAGACAGCAAAAACAGAGGAGGAACAAAAGAATTTAGAAGGACTATATAATTGTTTATGTAATATATTGTTATATTCATTTGTTTCTATCTATGAACATTTTTGCTTTTACTATTAAAACTTTGAAATTTATTGATTTTTTAAACTGTTATTTATTATGTTGTTATATTTTTATCTCCTGATATATAGACTAGCTTCAGGATTTATTTAATGTAAGTTAAACAAGTGAAATAAAATGGTGAAAACAATAAATTAAAATTTTAGTAATCCTTCCTGCCTTCTCACTAAAAAAATGTTTATTGTCATAATTTTTTTTTTTTTTCTATTGAGAATAGATTTCACTTTATATTTAATTGGATATATTAAGTTTGTATGTGCAAGTATAAATTGCATTTTTTTTAAAAAAAAAATTGTTGCATGTATTTTCTGATGTTGGACTAGATTATTTGAAAGAAAAAAAAACACTTTAATAGAATTTGCCTTTTTAAATACTTTTATTTGGTGTAGAAATTCTGTTTATTTATCTGCATTATGTCTTTTAACTGAATTTTAACATACTTCTATCAAATGGATTTTCTTCGGATTTTGTACATATTAGGTATTGATGATAATGCAATATTACACTGGATATTTGTAAGATTGTTTGTTACAAACAATAATAATTGGACGTTACTGTATTAGTAGAAATATATTAAATATATTATCTAATTAGTCTGAATGTTTACCAAAAATAACATCTGGATGATTTATAGTATGTCCTAGACTACTTTAGTAACTATGGAGGGCAATATCTTCAGGAGAAATTTATATTTATTTTGTTGGCTTTTAAATAAATTGTTTTACCCATAATCCATTTATATCCTGTTTTCCCATCAGATTATTTATAATTGATATCTTATTTTTATAATCAAAGCAATATTTCACTTATTGTTTGGAAAACAATATAAATTTAAAACTTATTAGTTATTAAACATTTTTATTAATTAAAAATATTATTGTTCATTTATCTCTGATATTTTGTAAACTTTATTATTCTGATTGAGTACACGATTTTAATCATGCAAATTAATGTTTTTGTTTTAACTTATTGCATAAGTAATTAATGAAAAGATACTACATATATACATACACAATATATACACACGCATATATTCATTTCTATAGTAGGACAAATGTAATAAAAATATTATTTATGTCATTGCTGTTTAAAGGTTTCAGAAGCAGAATTGGAAATTCTTTTGATATCAAAAATTTGTTGTTACAAATTAATGGAACTTTTATTTATTCGATTGGATGAAAAGGCTATTTCTTCACCAGAGTCTACTATTAATAAAGCTTTTTGTGATAATAAAACTAATTTGAAAGGAACAGAGTTTGTAAAGGAAATTCTAACGTAAGTGTGCTTTTTTTCTTTTGTTATTTTTAAAGAATTTTATAAATTTGATTTAAATAATTTTATAATTTTGATTTAAATTATAAGTGTATATAACCACATACATACTGTATTTAAAATCTTGTAAATAATTATTTAAATCAAGTATTAAATACCTGTTTATTGTTTTTATTATAGAATTTTTAAATAAAATTTCTTTATTAATATTAATAATTCAATTACATATACAATTTTACAGTTTAGGATTTCGTGATAAAAGTGAAGATATACGTGATGAAAAAGTATTATTAGATCTGCGGCGAAAACTTCATTGTGCTGCATATAATGCCATAGCATCTGCTATTATATGTACTCAAAAATCTGAACAGTATTACGTTACATTTCTTTTTTCTGAGAAACTTAAAAAGGTATGTATAATTTATTTTAAATCGCTTAAATGTCTTATTGATTTAATTTTTTTGTTGTTATTTGTTAAACTTTATTATTTATTTTAAAGATTAAATTTTTTTTTTAATAGTATTATGTAAGTTTTTTATACCACATATTTTGTGTATACATAAATATCAAAACTTGGATTTCTACTTTTAAAATGTAATTTTTTTTTTTTTACATAAAGTACATTTTTTCGTATATTATTTTTAAAGTAAAAGTTAAATTAATATTTTCTTTATAGAAATTTATGATTTTTTTTTTTTAGTTCCAGTTTCATTTTGATAATTTAATTGATAAAAACAAAACTTACGAATTCGAAATCGAACTTTCAGTAAGTCTTTTTATTATTGTATATTAATATATATATATAATATCAAATGAAATAAATATAATAATCAGAATATTTTAGAATAATACTACAAAATTGAAATTGCCTGTATAAAATTAAAAAACAAAATATTCACAGTAGTCAGTTTACAGCTATAGTGAAGATTTTGTTTTTATTTCAAAACCCATAGCAACCAATGACAAATCCTGGATATCACTACCTTATATCCCCAGTGCTATCCATCACATTCCTTCCATACTTAATCGGCTAATTAATAACACCAAAAACACTCAATCTGTAGACCAGAAGTCATAAATAGTATACAAAATTGCATGCAGCTGTACTAACTGCTATGCTGTATATTACAGGGATCGTGTGCCAACTTATCCACCCAAATTGCACAACATCGATAGCTATATAACCGTGCCAAAGCTCAAACTGATGCCAAATCAATCTTCTATGAGCACAAATCCAACCTTGGCCATACCTTCGAACCTGCATCTGTCAGTGTTGTCAGCTCTAAGTGTAACAATGCCAAGTGGAAGGTGAAAGAGGCCTGGTACATGACCAGAGATAAACAAGCAATTAATAAAAAAGATTTCTGCATCTCCCTTTCAAAAAATTGCCAATACAAATAACTTATTTGCCATTCAAATATACAAATTCTTTATTAATAGTTTTAACAAGGCTGTAAACCTTAGCAATGAGCATCTGAAAAAATCGTCACTAGGGACCTCTGTAGGTCTTTAAAACACAGAGGTCCCTAGTGACGAATTTTTCAGACGCTCATTGCTAAGGTTTACAGCCTTGTTAAAACTATTACTGAAATAATAGTGAGCGTTTAATAAATTTATAATTACAAATTCTTTATTATGTTTTTTTTTTTTTAATAAACACCACAACTTTCTTTTCATTATCAATGCCATGATTGTGACTATTATGATTAAGTAGATGAAAGTGACTAGACATACTTTGCTTATTTTATAGTATAAAGCTTATGCATATATTTTGTTTGTCACATTTTCAGAGATATAGCTTACTAAATTCTCGTAAGTTACATTTTGAAATAATAGATGTTAAAGAATTATTAAAAAATAAATACTATTATTAAAATATTTAATTGTTATAATTCAATATTGTGAAAAGTATATTTTAAGATTATGAAATGAAAGAAAAGGTGTGTTTGTGATATGAAGAAAATAATAATCAAAGTTTCTTAAAATAATAGAAAAACAGTTCATGAATAAAAATTGATTTTGCATTTTTAATTTCTCATTTTATTGTTTCTTTTGCAACTTGTAAAAGAAATAGATTTGGCAGGAATTTTTGTGATTCTGCAGTCAAAGAAATGTTGTCTCAAAAAAAGTGATTTTTTTTCTAGCTATATCAGCAGTTGCACCATCTGTTTCTATCTTTTGTGCCCATAATAGCATTAAAATGCAAAAAAAAATTATAATCCTTTTAAATGCATCAAAACTTCTCTTATACAGTTTATATAATAATTCAGTACTATATAGGTATATAACCCAATCAAACTAATTCACAGCATTTTTGATATGAGTTCCTCAGCTTATGTAAATGTGGAGTTCTTACCAGGAATTTGCTGTCTATTTATGTAGATATTTTTTTTTTTTACCTTTGCAATAGTATGGCAATTGGATATTTGTTTATTTGGGATTTTTTTAAAAACAACTATTTGGTTAGAGTATTTAATGTTAGATGGATGTTATTTAATTCATTATAATCTGCACTAACCTTATAAAATTCAGTATATCAAACATAAAATTTATGAATAAATAGAAATTAGCTATAACTAACATACCATAGGTTTATCATCTCAAGTAGCATTTTCAGGTAACATTTAAATTCACGATGTTCAAATTACAAAATGTTAATGCTTAAATGTGATTAACTAATTTTTCACAATTTATATATACTTTTTACACAGTTAGGATTGTTTATTCATCAAATTATCTAATGCATTTATAAATTATAATTTTCTTATTTTTTTTTCTTAAGACATTTTTCATATATATAATAAAAACACTTTAAACAAAAATTTCTATTACAAATAACATTATGGTCTGGGAATATCAAACTATCTCAAACTTTCCTGTCATCAGAATCACATAATTTTCTATACTTTCATGTTCATAAATTTTCTTTTTTAATGCACATTTAGAGTTCCTCATATAAGATTTTCCACATCCACACACTATTACGTATATATATTACATTTATTGATTTGTTAATTTGTACCTTTTTCACTAATAATTAATCTTCCACTATTTGGTACTACATTAAATATATTAAATGTTGAGGAAACATCTAATGTAATGATTTCACTCATTTTGTTATTTATATAAGATAATGAAATCCATTTTTTCTCTTTATTTCTTTTCTTGTTCTGGTCTATATGTAAAATTCTTTAATGTTTTTAAAATTTCTTTTATGTTTTATACTCAATAATTTATTTGCATATAATTTAATTTTAGATAATTGATTGTTTTAATATTTACCTAACATTATTTTTAAATTATAATGTTCTAAATTCAACCAATTTATGAGTAATAGGGACCTTTAAAAAAGAATCAATAAATCCTCTTATATTCAATTTTAGTATTATTTTTAATTGAAGAAAAGTGTGTTATTTCAACTATTCTCAAAATTACAAATCCATTTGTTTGTTCTTTAATTTCAATTAATTTATACATAAGATGTTTATACATAACTAGTATTTCAATAATACATATTTCATCCACATATTTAAAGTAATCTTTAATACCAATGAAAAACTTTCAAAATATTTTTCTTATAATATAATAAAATGAAGTTATAGATTTTGTAGTTCAATGGGGCAAACATCTTTCATGTTATTTATGTGACTCTCTTCTATTGTTTGTAGTTATATTTTAATATATGAGAGAAAATCTTGAGTTTTTTTATTTTGATCTTAAAGGTCGTGTGTTCATTGTTGGAACACTATTTATAGGTAAACATCTTATAAATAAATTCAACAAAATTCAAGATTTAAAATACATTTGTAATTCTGACTATAGTTTAAATAATTTATGAGTCCTTGATTTAAGTTTATGGAAAGAAAATAATGAATTTAAGATTTAAAGTTTTTAATAATTAGTGGTTTACTTGATTTTTTTTTTTAAAGTTCGTATTACTTATTAATTGGCTGAATTTAGAATATTTTTATTTAGCAATAAAAAGTTATGTAAATATCAAAGCAATCAATTATCTACTATTAAAATATATAATAATACATTTTTAGTATTGGTTATTAAAAAAAAAGATATTTTAAATATACAGTAATTGTATGCATGAATGGAGAAAGAAAAAAAAGAGAGAACAAAGGATTTCATTATCTTATATAAATAACAAAGAGTGTGGAATGATTATATCAGTTGTTTTTTTATATTTTAGTATAGCATATAATGTAACATCAAATACTGGTATAATAATTATCAATGGACAGATATAGTTGACAAAATCAATAAATATTGTACATGTAAAGCAGTATATGGATGTGGAAAATCTTATGTAAGGGATTTTATACATGCAATAAGAAAGAGAATTCATGAGCATGAAAGATTGTATTCACAGATCATGTTGTTTTTTGTAATTGAAGATTTTGTTTTGACAATGTTTTAATTTTACACATGAACAAAATAATTTAAGAAATAGAAAAAGAAGCATATTTTATAAATGTGTTGGATAATTTTATGAATAAATGATTTAATAAATTAAATATCACAAATTATGGAAAGTTGGTTATTTATATTTAAGCATTAATGTTTTATTATTTAATCATTTTGAATTTAAATTTTAACTATAAATATGACTAAAAAATGCAGAGGCAGATATGTCATAAACTAGTTGTAACTGATTTTTATTTATTTAGAGATTTTTTATTTAGCATGTAAACATTTGGGTTGAAAAGATAGATGGATTCATTCTATCTTTTCCCAAAGACTTTATCTTGTGTTTGAAAAAATGGGAGTATTCATTTATATAGTTACATCTATAAAGCACATGTGCATTAGCTTATTTGCTGATTAATATTACAGTTATTAAACATTGCGCTATATAAAATAAATGTCTTGTTTATACATGTTAAATTTTATAAAATTCCAGTTTATTTTATGCTATTGTTTGATATTAAATATATAATAATGCTAATGTCATTTATTTACTATTCTCTCTATAGAAATGTTCTGTATTTTTCAATAGCAATGTTTACTGAAAAAAATAATGTAAAGATAAATAATGTTAGAATTATTATATATATAAATTAATCAGTTTTCTGTTAAGTAGTGTGATTATTTATTCTTTCAACATTATTTTATCAATTTTATATATCAATTTACTACAATATTTTTAAAACACTAAATACAAATGATTTTTTTTTAAGGCACCCCTTGAAAAGAAAAGAAAATTGATCAAAATACGTGAAAATGGGCAAACGACAGAGGATTCTAAAGCTGATTCTGGATTTTATGATGGATCTTTTTACTACTTGTCATCACAATATTTAACTGGCAGCAGTTTGAGTGAAGATTTACACCATTTTGATTTGTCTTGTGGTCCTCAGGTTAATTTTTTAATATACTCAATGATTACAACTCAACTTGTTTTTTTTTGTATTCTATATGTTTCAATATATCTTTCAAGCTGTCTGTTATATACTAAATAATGTAAATCTGAAAAATTTTTACTAAAGAGGTTTTATAGAAATATTTTTAGTAATTACAGATGAATTGTAATAATTTAAAATAGTTTGTTTTTTGATATGAAAAATGTTAGTTTATATTCTATATTTGATAAATAAAAAACTAATTTAAATGTTAGTGCATAAATTTTTTACATATATATGTATATTTTTATAATTTTTAATTTTAGTCAAAGCTGTTATCTCAGTTCTCTCAATCTAAAAGAAAACCAATACCCATAAGACTATCATTAGGAAATGAGGTAAATGTAAATCTTTTTTTTTTTTTTTTTAGTTATTTGTATATTTAAAGATGTTACATTAATATAACCAGCATTTAGAAAGTTTATTATTCCATTTACTACATATTGTTAATGCATATTTAATTTTTAATTATTTATAAATTGTAATAACTTCTGATAATTAAATCTGTGAAACTCTAAACATTTCACTTATGTTTATATTATTTGAGTTAAATGACATTCATGTTTTATTATACATTTGCGCTTAAAAATCTATTTGAATTATCCAGTTCTTATATAAATTATTCACCTTTTCAAACATTTTTCTCAAAAACTCGTGAAATAATGGTATTGTTTTTTGCAATCTAAATTCTGACAAAAGAATTTGATGGTGAGAGGATGATTATCATAAAATCATATATAAACACCCTTTCCTTGCTTTAAATATTTTAATTATGATATAAATTCATTCCTATTAATCTACTATTCATGGTTCTAATTATAAATTTATTAAACGCACATTGATTACGTAAGTAATATTTACCGAGGCTGTAACCTCGAGAATATGCGTGTAAAATGCGATAGTAGGGACCTCTACAGGTTCTGTAATTTTCTGGAATAATGATTTAACTGAATGCAGTAAAATTTAATAATATACCTTCTTCCCCTTATTATAAACCAAAGCATTACAATGTTGCTGAAAACTTGAATAAATATTAAATAACTATTTAATATTATAGTTTTGGACAAATATTTAAAAATACATTCTATATATCAATTTTTTTTTAATAATAATATAAAATTTGTAAAATGTATGTGTATTTTTATTTTAATACATAATTGCTAAAACATAATTTTTGTAAATAAAATATATCAAAAAAACTAGATTATTCTTGAAAAATTACATTTTTGATGAAAATAAATTTTCACATGTATGTGTCATAAAATAGATCTAAGGTGCTGTACCATAGAACAAATGAAATAAAAACAAGTTCTCAATCATCCCTGAGCAGAAGTGCTTTTTATCTGTAGATAATTCACTGTATTATCTACCCAGGATTTACATCACATTTGTGTTTTAGATAATAGCAATTTTTTAATAAACAAAAAATTAGAATGAAAGACAAGCTTTTCTCTTCTGATATAAGCAAAGAATTGATGTCCATTGGAAACAGTACTTTCAGATGTTTACAAAATGTCAAAGTGATGTTCATTATTTTTTATAGAATATATTAGCTTTACCTGTATATATTTTCTGAATGACAAGCATGAAGTTTCTTAAAATTTCAAAAATATTTAAAAAAATGGATATTTTTACTGGAAAGTAAAATATTTCCATATTACCAAAAAATTTGAATATCGTAATAAATTTGTACAATTGGTTTCTTAAAAATTGTATCATATGAAGATGACTTTCAAATTACTTATATATATATATATATTTCAGAAAAATGATATGAATACAATAAAAAAATTGAGAGTATCGTAGAAAAAAATATACATCATATAGAGTTAAATCTTACGTTGACATTGTGGTTAAAACTTTATATCCTATATAATATTTTTATATTATAAATAATGCCATGAGTAGTATGGTACACTCGTAGAGTGGCAGATTTATGAATTGTCGCCCAGCTCTGTTACTTCCAAAGTCCATTGATTATAGTGCATGGTTTTAGAATGAGGTAAAGATAGTTGCTCTTGGAAGTTTTAAAGATAAATACATGTCAACAAATAATATTGTGATAGTACACTATAAATGAGAATCACTTTCAGAATTGTTTCAAAATTAATAGAATGATGTTTATTAACATTTTTGATTCAAAAATAATTCAGATGTGAATGTGTTATTGAAAGTGACTATTTGATTTTTAAATTCAAAAGTAGAGTTTATGAATAGTTGTAACTGCTTAATTGTTTTTTTTTATTATATATTTTTGTGTTACAATAATTAGCACTTTGCCTCATTTTAAGTTTTTCATTTCTGTATTGTTATTATTTTTTTAATGAACTATTTGTAATTTTCTAAATTATTTTATTTTTATTTGTATATATCTTTATCTTCATACTAAAGCCATAATTTTATCAATTCATGTGTTTGTACTGTGGAAATGGCTTAAGCATTGCATAATCTGCATGAAGTATGCTTATTGTAAGCGTATCTTTGCTTGTGAATATTGTGAAATAAGCCATTATTTATTATTTTTTAAAAATTTTTTATAACTTGTTCAGAAGTTATATTATTAGATTAGAAAATATTTACATCAAAGTAGTGATTTAATCAAATATTAAATGTAAAATATAGTCCAATTCTGTATCTTCATTTAGATATCTTTATGGAATATTGGAATTTTTTTAAAATTGGGTTTTATTTTATTCATTTTTATATTTAATAATAACCAGAAGTAGATTGCATGGGATTTAAGATTTATAAATTATGAGTTATATATATCTATTGTAACGGACCGAATACTTTAAAATGGTATATCTAGAGCCTTCTCTTCTTACGGGTCCTATTACGACTCGGGGTTCTAACTCAGTGTAGACATTTGCCTTTAACTCTGCTTAAGGATGGATTTAAACAGGATGGCAATAATGTGATCTCTATATAGGCCCCTAATGGCTTTTATTAATGAATATATTAAAAATCTGTACACATGTATGATAGATATTCTAGTGAGTGAAGTATGAATGATGCTTGATAATCTAGAGACCAGAGAAACAAAGATTTTAACTTCAAACAACAAATATTTATTAACAAATCTGGGTTAAATTTATAATATTTATAACTTAATAAAAATATATACATGGATATAGTAAAGTATTGATTTGTCTTTACTATAATATGGCTAGCTGTGATTTAAATATTAAAATATCACTCAAAATAAAAATTATAAAATTATAATGGATAATGTACAATAAAGTATCTATTATTTTAAATATGAAATTATATTACTAGATGTACAATGATTACTTTGTTTATGTCCGTTGAATGTATATTAAAGTTATGTCTATAAATTGCTAATTTATGTTTTTTTAGATATAGTTCATTCATAAGACTATTAACCATACAAACAGGAAAATGTACTTATATACAATTACTTATTAGTAAGTTTAATTAATATTTAATTTTAATATATTAAAATGTCTAATTAAGTGTATATGTTTAAAATCTTACCTTTTGTCTTTTAAGTCATTGTCCAATTTAATGCTCCATTATGCTAATATTTTATTTACAAACATAAAATTTATCTATGTATACCTTGAGTTATGTACTTGCATCTCTCCTCCCCTATATAAATTTAAACAAATGGGTTCTTTTGAAAAAAAAAAAAAATGTTTTCTACAAATGGGTAAAAGGATGAGAAAAACTTGTAACTTAACTCTCAAGTATACACTAAAAAAAAAAAAATACAAAATTTAAAATATTTAAAAGCATTAAAATTAAATGAAATCTGGGACTTCTTTAAAACAATAACAGGTTAAATTTTCAAGAGTGGCTTCAGTGTTCTTAGCAGATAGTATCTTTCTTTTATTCATGCATATTGAATGATATTAAAAATTCCAACCATTTAACAATTCCCACAACGAACTCTAACTCCTGGGCTTTTGATTTTGTAGCCATTGTCTTTCCAATTCTATCTCCAAATCATTCCACGCTGATTTAAACACTAAGCATACCAATGGTTATTATACTCCATCACCATAATGACACAAAGGAGGTAGAAAGACCCTGCGACAATTAAATTAGCAAGATTGCATCATTAGATTTTATATATACATGTATAAGTAGTTAAACATAAGTCTTTTCCAAAACTTGGGTTGTAATATAAATACGAACGCTGTTTATATGCAGTTTTATATATATATATATGAGACACATGATAATAGATTTTACTTTAAAAGAAATACAAATTAGTATTTTTAAAATTCTATTTCATTATTCGTTTGCTTTATCTTTTAAAATAAACATTTTATAATAATTATATTTTTGAGGATGATAAACAAATATGAATCTCTCAGAATTTATTCGAACAAACGAAAGTTCATCACTTAAATAATGTTTCTTTTCATTTTAAGATATTTTGCACTAATAAATAATGTAATTCAAAATATTAAACAGTTTTTTTAATAACGAAATGAAATCATGATAACTAATATAATAATAATTAAAAATATTCTTATTCTAAAGTTTTACTTTAACATACTCCATTTGAACAAAAACCAACCAACAAACTAAAAAAAACTGTTGCTTAGTTTTTTTCACGTTCCAAAATCAACTAATGTTTACTCTTTTTTTACTCTTTTAAACAAAAGAAACTTGGTTAATAAAATTTAATGTCAGATATTTTCTTTATTATTTTTGTCATGTCATGATTGAACATCTTAAACATTCATGTATAAATGTGTGTATGTAGATATTTTATTCTACATTTAATAAAAAATAAATTAGTTCATTCCTTTATGAATGTATGATTATGTTTGTATACATATGTGTGTGTCTCTAAATATCCTAAAATTATGTTTTAAAAGTTGGCTGCCTAGCTTATCTTTATACATGTTATTCCAAAACATCAGTTATTTATTATTTTTTATAAAGATTTGGCATCACCTTACACTATTTAAAAATTTTTGGTATTAGTTGTATTTATGAAGAATTTTTAAGCAGTTAATAAATTTTGAAAATAAATATACATATATATTATGAATTTTTTCTCTGAGAAAAATGCTAAACTGAAATGGCCATGGAAGCATTTAAATGAAGATACAGAATTGCACTATATTTTGACTAATAGAAATATGTATTTCAAGATTAGAATGTTCTTAATAAATTCAATACAGAAAGTTATCATCTGATTAGTGAGATGTAAGATATGTATTAATGCAAAAAATAGAAAGACAAAATTATTAAGAAAAATAGTATTCACAATTGATATTTCTAATCTTTAGAAACATTCCAATGAATTTAAATTAGAACTTATAAATCAGTTAAAAATATTAGTAGATTTTGAAGATGGTTCAAATTTGAATGAAATCAGTAGGAAGATAACTGATATCTTATTGGTATATATAAAAAAAACAGCAATTGACCAGTAAAATTTTTATTGTTTCAAGACATTTTATGAAGAAAAGGAATATGAAAAAATGTAAAAATGAATATCTAGAATTTTGTATAATGATACAAAAAAGATTAAATAACAATCTAAGAAAATATAATTGTGATTTAGCAAGGAAAACTATAGAAGGTAATAAAATTATCAAGAGCATAAAACAACATCTAGGTATTAGTTGGAAAATTATTTCTGCAATAAGAAATAAAGATGGAAATATCATTAAAAAAAGAGATGTCATTGAATGTGTGAAAGAATTTATAAAGAATTATATAGGAATAGAGAACAAGAAAACAAAGCATCTTCTATAAACAATCTAGTGAGAAATGCAATTAAATCTATAAAGAAAGGAGATATTGTAAAAGAAGCAGGTGAAAAAATAAAAAAAAACTATTGGCAAAGTTATATGTCAAGTATATAAATGATCAAAATGTATCAGAAAACTGGAAGAATGCAGTACTAATATTAATATTTAAAAAAGATGATAAAGAAGTTATTAGAAGTTACAGAAATATCAGTCTTTTATCAGTTTAGCACAAAATTTTTACCGAGATAATTACAACTCATTTACAGTGAACTTTGGATTTTATCTAACTAAAAGAACAAGTTAGGTTTAAAATTGATTTTAACACAGTGGATCACATCCAAGTATTGATAGAACTTATAAAAAAGACCATTGAATATGAGTTGCCATTATGCTTCGGATTTATAGATTATGGAAAACAATTCGATTTTATAAGCATTTCTTCAGTGACTAAAGCATTGGGATCATGAAGATATAGACTCAGAATCTTGTAATATTTTTGGAGAATATTTAGCAAAATGCAACAGCAGTGATTAGATTACATAGTGGTACTAAGAAAATTAACATTGAAAAGGGTATATGACAGGGGATTCCATATTTTCAGAACTTTTACAGCTGTTTTGCAAGAAGTATTTTGTGATTAAATTGGGAAGATAAAGGAATAAAACTAAATGGAGATTATTTAAGTCATCTAGATTTTGCAGATGATGTAATTGTTTTTGCAAATAAAGCTCAGAACTATTTAAGAAAGTAGGATTAAAGGTAATTGCTAAAAAATCTAAAGTAATGTTCAATGGATTTTCTCAATAGAATAAAATAAAGTTTGATAATGATAAATTAGAAGAAGTTAACAACAACAAATATTTTGGTCAGACTATTAATGCAGATGGAAACATAATGGATAAAATCAATCATAGAATTAAACTTGGATGGAATGCTTTTGGTAGAAATAACAATGGTTTTTAATAGATGTATTTTGCCAATTCTTACTTATGGATCTGAGACTTAAGTACTTAACAAGATAGCAATACAAAGACTTCTGATTATTCTATGAAGTATGGAGAGATGTAAGTTAGAATTAACAAGAAGGAATCAAAAAAGGAATACATGGATGAGAGAACAAACTGGTATTACTTGATGTCATTGAAAGAATTAAGAGACTGAAGGGGGAATTAAAATTTTAAACTGGATTACAAGAAATTGAAAACAGATTTTAAAAAGAAATTACATGTGAAATGTGGTGGATGAGATAAAGAAGTATGCTGGGTTGATGTGGAGAGTGAAAAGCTAGAGATTGGAGAAATTAGATTTAAATTTGAAGGGATATCCAATTCTGCAGTGGATCAATAATGATTGAAAATGATGAGGTATTTGAATGGAAAGTAGGAGAAGTATTATATAAATGTTCAGAATTGTTTTGAATAAAACAAAAATTTTAAATATATTATGATAGATTTCCAGATGCTAGAATTGGAAAACAATTGAAAGATGAAATTCTATGGGGAAAAAAATATAGAGATATCATGATAAAGGATAGAATAATCATGTGGAATTTAAATAAAAATAAAACATCATTATAATTTTATTTGTTTATTTAGAAACATTCAAAATATAAATGGAAGAGCACAGCAGAATTGTACAATGGAAGTAATACCCAAATAGTGGGAATTAAGAAGTGTGTTTAATGCAGAATTAGGAGAAAAACACACTATTAATAAAGACAGTATCAACAGTTAATATTTTTGTACATTGAGATATATTCCTAATGAATCTAAGCTAAAATTTACACATTTTGTAAAATTTTAAAGAATTTTGAAGATGATTCAGACTTGAACAATATCAATAAGAACACTAAACAAACCACACTGATGACAGAAACAAAAAAAACAAAAGCTCTTCAGAAAATTTTCAAGTGAGAAAGAAGAAATATGTAAAAAAGATTCATTTAGAAAAACTGAATATCTGATTTTATAGGAATTTCTGTTAGAAAGAATTAATGATATCACTGGGAAATATAATTTATAGTAAAAACTATAGAAAAAATAAGTTACGAGGATATAAAAATTAAATTTTAGGATTGAAAAAAGTTATCACTGGGAAAAAAATTATCTTGGCAATAAGTAAAAAGATGACATGTTTACTAAAAGAGAAGTGACATCATAAAGCATATGAAAGAATTCACCAAAAACCTATATAATCATAAAGAACAAAAAAAATACAATAAATAATAATCTATTCAATTAAGACAGTGTCTTTTGAAATTTAATATTTTACATGAAGAAAGATGAACTCCAGTAAATGATGGAATCTTTGCAAGATATTTTAAAAGACATAGGTGAAGAAGTAGATAAATTGACAGATCTCTAAGCAATAATGATATACCAGATAATAGAAAGAATACATTAGTGATAGTGAAATTTAAGAGATGTAAAAAAGATATTCAAAATTATAGATCTATCATCATTATTCAAAGAATAAGCTAGACTAGATTTTAATATTATGAGAAATTATAGAAAAAATCAATGAGTTGCCATTACAATTTAGATTAGTAAATTATAGGAAACATTTGATTCTATAAGTATTTTTGATGTGACTAAAGCCTCACAACATTACAACATAGATCCTAGATATTGTCAAATTCTCAATATTTTATCATAAGAATGATTAAGTTAAAATGGTGACTCTTTAACATTACTAAAAGTGCTTAACAGCATGATTCTGGAGATTATTTAAACCTTGTAGATTTTCCAGATAATATAATTTTTTTTTTTTTGACAAATTATGCTTCAAAGCAAGAAAATAGAACCAAAAATAGATACTAAAAAGTCTAGAGTTACATTCAGTAGTTTTTTTTTAAAAAAAAAAGAGAAAGTAAATGTTTTAGAAAAAAGTTGATAACCATAAAAATCTGCTCAAATTATTACTACAAATAAAAAGGCAAATGATTAAATAATTCATAAAATTAAACTTGTTCAGAGTTTTTTTAAGTAAACTTAATATAATAAAAAAAGGTTTTTAATAAAACATGTTGTCTAGTAAACATCACATGATCACCATTTCTTATGCTTGCTCTTAACTGTTACAGGTAAAACTCTATACGTATTGCCACTCAGTGAAAAACTGTATAATCAATGGATGAATGTGAAGGCTTGTGAGAAATCCCCATCTAGTGTTTACTCATCCAATATACTCTCCAGACTAGTTTCTGGCTATGCAATGTTCTCAGAACCAAGGCTTCTCACTGACGAAGGCCACAAGCCAGAAACTAGTTTGGGGATATTTGATGAGTAGGTACTAGATGGGGATTTTATGCACAAGCCTTTCTGGAATCCATTGATTACTCTGACTTGCATTGAGTGGCATTATGTATAGAGAGTTTTGCCTAGTTTTTATGTTGTCTAGTACTTAATTATGGGTTTTTCATATTTTTTGACAAAATATACACTTAGTTCTAAACTTTTCAAAATTTTTTGTTCCTGTGAAAGCAAAATCAAAAAGAAAATATTCAAAAACTTAATGATATATTGAACCAATACTTCAAATGTTAGTTCATATTAGACAGCAATTAAAGAAGTTAATATTATGAAATCAATCTCTTCAAGTTCTGTTACTGGTTAATGTATCACTTTGCTATACTTTCAGAAATAAACCATTATTTTCAGGAGAAATTCATAAAAAGATTTCTCAGCCCAAGTTGCAAAAAGCAAAAAGAAAATACTTCAAGAAATAACAACTAGCTTTTGTATTTAATTTGATTTCTAAATAACAAAAGTGGAAATTTATATAGCTAAAACAAACAAAATATTGCTGTAACTGAATCAAAACTTATCAATAAAAAAAAGATTATTCTGATTAAAATTAAATACCTTACATCTAATATCAAAATGATTAATGCTTTTTTTTTTTAGAAGGAGTAGATACTGAAGTGTTTTTTGTCACTTATATTTATCATCACTTTTCTGATCTTCTAGATGTGTGATTATAATCTTGTTCTTCTTTTACTGAAGATAATCAATGATCAAAAAATAGTCTGAGTTTGAATAAAGCACTAGTAATCTGATGTTTGTTCATTACTTGAGCTTAAAATACACTTTATGGAATATGATTAATAGAATGAATTATTTTTGCTCATTAAATCAATATATATATATATATTCTCTTTGAAAATATTTATATAATGGTTTTTTTTTGTAATGAAATCATAGTGTTTAAACTAAAAAGTGTAATGATGTTTTGTTGTTAGGTACCTCTGATACACCATGTGTGAATGCATCTTTGAAGGTCAACATAATTAATATTTTTGATGGTTATATTGGTTTTGATGGCCTTAAACATTTATATCATTATGTTATTTTGATATTTTGAATTTTTGCATGCTCTCATCAATGTTTAATATATTTTGATGTATAACTATTGTTATACAATATTGTACAAAAACAGTTTTTCTTTTAAATTAAAAAATTATTCTTTAATAAAATGATTTGCATATAAATTGTCTTGTAATTTTTTTTTTAGCTGATTGGAAGATGACTATGTTGAACTTGAAGGGGATGATTTAAATCGGCATGAAAACATGCATGTAATCATAATTGACTTATAAGACACTTAAATACAAATATTACACCAAATGAAGAAGTAAGAATTAAAAGGCTTTTTTAAATGTGATTGTACATTTCACACTATTGTTTAGAGAATCATGTGTGATATTAGTTTAAAAAACAAAAAATATTTTGTAATAATTTAGAATCTACATAATTTATTAGTTTTTGCTTATCATTTCACTTTATCAACTTTGCAATTTAAAAGAAAATGTATAATGTTATCTCTAATAATGTCTATCATAATATGAATTAAGTTTTATAGTATTTAAAAAAATTATTTCTTTATTGCATTTTGTTATTGTGTTATTTTAATTTCAGTACAAATGAAGCAAAAAAAAAAAAAGGATGATAATTCACAAACAAAAATAATTATTTGGATTACAAATGTTGCAGCACAAATTAAATTTTGAGAGATCTGATTTTTAGTTAGAAATACAAAAATCTCTCCCTTTTTTAATGATAACAAAAACCCTATTTATATATCTGTATTCTAGAAATTATAATTTTTATCTTACATTTCAAATATATGGCTGCTGTTAATAGGCAAGTTCCCCCCCAATTATTTGCAGCTTTATATTTGAGATAAAACTATTAATTATAATTACATAAATATAAGACCATTGTGCATGAATAAAAGTAGACAAAAGATTAAAA
>JAQFVV010008319.1:0-34375 GCA_028023455.1 Epiperipatus broadwayi
GGTCAAATTAATGAACCAATCAGTATTTTTCCTTTACATAAATCAATACTTTTTAAACAACTTCCTATGCCTTGGTAATATGACAATTTACAACCCCAAATTGAAAATTTTGAATATTTAAACGATTTAAAAAATTTAGCAATATATATTACATGTTTTCCAAAGAACAAACACTTAATTTTCTTACCAATATGACTCTGGAAAAAAAATATTTATTTAATTATTTATATATTGACTTTTTTTAATTAGACTATTTAACTATTAGTAAAATGTCATAAAAGAAACATATATGATTTCACTGAAATAAGAAATCCCTAAAGGTTTATTAACTCCTTTAATTCTCTCAAGTGCAGTCAAATATTTGACCACTATTATTATTAACATTTTTCTTTATTACTTTTTGCAATGCTTTATACGAGAGTTATTATAAGAACAGATTTGATTTGCTCCATCGGTCTTCTTTAGATACTTTTTGCTCCTAAATCAACTGAACTGTTAACTTTATATTTGTTCACGTCTCCATAAATAGTTAGCTGTTACATCCCATTTGTAAAGCAGATAAGTGTAATGACCATGGGTAATCTTCAATCTATTTATAGAAAATGTTTACACACTAAACTTCTGAATACTCAAATAAATATTATCATGAGAAATATTATTGGTGCACTTAAGCTCATAACCTTGGGGTGGCTCTCTATTTTTTCATGTATCAGAAAATATATAAAAAATGTATTAGACAGATTGAACTTGTAATAATTCAAATATAGTTTTGTCACTTAAAACTCATCTCATATAAAAAATTTCCTTTTTAAATGTTTAACCAAAGAGAATTAATATTATTGACGCCAAAAATAGATTTTGATGAGATTTCCAAACATTTTTTTTTGATATGCAATTGACTTATTTTGTACAGAAATCTCTATGATAGTCTAATGATGGGGTACACATTTTGGAACAGCAGACCATTAGAAGTTAAAAAACTCCATTACCATTACTTTTAATAAATTTAAGCTAAAAATTACTGTTCCTATTAACAAATTACTTAAAGACTTTTTCAAAAAATCCAGTTTTTTTTCAATATTATTGTTTGCAAAAACAGTATCCAATAAGGGATAAAGAAGTGTACTTCTATTATCAAAATTCATTTTATGAGGAGACATGCGAAGCTATTCCATATACCTATGAGCTTTATATCACAAGGACTATCTCAACATCCATCAAATTCAAACCATTTGGACTAATACCAGATTCATGTATTACACAGTTGTAGTGTAAAGTGGTCTATTTATGTTTTGAGATAATGTAGCCTTGTTTACCCTAAATAATATTATTTTAAAAGTAATTGTAACTTTCTATAAAAGTATTCTTTTTCCTGAATTTTGTAGATATAACATCAGAGCATAAATACTAAAAGTGAAAACAGAGAACTAATAGTTCACTTAATTTCTAATATAATTAGTCTTCCATAATATCAAATTAGATCTCTTAATAAATCCAACATTGTATGCAGTTTTCTTTTATTTAGTAATCTGCCCATACAAAAAAAAAAAAATTTTTTTCTACTTACCTGTTTTTTAATTTAAAAACACAACTATTATAATTTAAAAATAGTCATTTATCTGATCAGAGAAAAATTCTCATTGGAATGCAGGCATACACATATGTTTAAAAATAAAGTTGCACCAATAGCAACTATACCATGTTTAGGTCTTGCTAGCTTTTTAGAAAGAAGTACTGTCGAAGCCAAAATTTTTTACACAACTTCTGAATTATAAAACAATATTCTAAAATATTTCAACTTTTTTATTTTTTGCATATGAAAAATGTTCTATAGCTTAAGTTTGTGTGTTTTTAATTTTTAGCTTCGAATTTATTTTTAAAAGGAGTTCTTGAATAAAGATTTTATTACGCCTTACGCATTTTAAAAATATATATAATAAATTTTGATTGAAAATCTCACATTTTACTTTAGTAGTAGTAGTAATAATAATGATGATAATGATGATGATGATGATGATGATGATGATAATAATAATGATAATAATAATAATAATAATAATAATAATAATAGTAATAATAATAATAATAATAATAATAATAATAATAATAATAATAATAAAATGTTTGACAAAAAAGTGTTTGACATTTGTTTTAAAAAAATGACCTATTTATTTCTTTCCAATTAAATGATATATTATTTTACAGAAAACTAACATAATCTTTCTAAAAAAATTTTAAATAAAATTTCAATTTACATTTTATATTGATAAAAAGGTAAATTTTTAATGAGTAAAACTATTTTTGATGTTAATGTCACATTTGTGTAGTTTCATACATTCAGTCGTACTTTTTTTCTTTAAAAAAATAATTTTATAAAAAGAAAATTATACAGCAATAATTTACATGAATACATTATATATTTTTGAAAAACTTAAATATTTAATTCTTATTTGCTGTTTTTAAAACAGACTTTAAGATATTTAATAAGATCCTCATTTTAAATTGTATAGAAAAATATTTCCAATAAATTTCTGCGTTTTAAATATATATAAAAAAATCATTAAGAAAAGAAAAGAAATGAAAACTAATCATTGTTCAAACAATAATAATAATTAAAGTTATTTATAATTTTAAAATAGTTCTTCAGCTAATCTAAGTTAAACTTGAGTGAGCTAAATTTTGAAATATGATCGTAATGAATGTGGGTGCATAGAAGTCTGTTCAAATGTTTCTGAATTTTTAATAAAAAATGTAAGAAAATATTTTGAAGGGTTTGCTTCATTAAGATCAATAATACTTAATTGAGTCATGATATAATATTTATTGGAACTTTAATCTATTTTAACATTAACATAAGTTGTATAAGAGCTTACTGTGTGCTATATTTTTATGTTGCAGTGGATATACAGTACTGTATATGTAAAATGCAAAATATCAACAATGTAAAAATGGTGTTGTATATGTGAACTGCTATAGAACATTTTTCCATATGCAACAATAAAGAAAATTGAAAAATTTTAACATATTGTTTTATGATTCAGAAGTTGTGTGGGGAATTTTTAGCATCTACAATATATGCATAATGAGACAGATTGTGTCTTAGACAAGAAATCATTCTATGTGTAACTTTGAAGCATGGGTGAATATATATTTACAGTTTTTAAATGAAAAGAAATCAATACAGATAAAAGTTATTTATATAGATATTTAAAATAAAATCTAAAATGACTTAAATATTAAATTAGTAAATAATAATATTTCTTGATATTTTGAAGTACTATAAATTATTTAAAATTAAATAAAAAGGTCTGTTTAATTTAAATAGATTATTTAGTTAATTAATATTTTGATCTGATGATAATGTAATTTTTTAATAAAATAATCTAAAGAAAACTACTCTTTGTAAGTATAGGATTTTATTTTAAAGGATATAATTATAAAAGTATATTTTCAATATGTGTTATACTTAAAAGATAATAAAAAATTAATTAAACTATTTTTGAACTTATATAGTTTTAATAATTATAAGATGAACAATAATAATTCTTGTATTATAGTAATAACCTATATTTATTAAACAAAAAAGGAAAATATTTACCATTGATCTTTCCTCTCATCAGACTGTACATTTTTAGTACCTATTAAATATTGAGATTTTAACTAAAAAAACTGAAGCCAAAAAGGAAGTTGAAGTTGTTGCTGGAATTCTTTATATTGGTTGAGTGTGATATGATTCCAGAAATTGAATGCTATCATACTCTCTGTATTAACATAGTCAAATCATAGCATGACATTGCTTGTTGTACATGATATTCAGATCATATAAAAACTAAATTTGAGTTTAGGACTATCAGCATTCATTTTTTCTATCTCATAATATATGAGTCTATTCTAAACAAGATATTCCTATAAAATAATTTATAAGTAATGATAATATATTGTAACCATTTGTATTACACAGCATACAACAACATAGTTATGTGTGTGCACAAATATATATAAAGTTAAAAGGAAAAGTAGAAATAAACCCGGATCAAAATTTGTTACATATTTTTCTACATTTCCTGATATAAAATAACAACTATAAAGAGTTAAACAATTCTGAATTTAAAATAAAAATTTATTGTAAATTAAACAGTTTAAGAAGATCTAGATAAATATTAATATTGTATTCCGATTTTGAAAACTGTAAAAATGTTTATTATCTATTTTTAAACATTTTTGTTGCTTTCAAGATGATTAAAATTGTTTTTAATCAAGACAAAAAGGTAAAAACAGTTTTTAATTTGTGTTTTTGTCACCTCAGTTGATTGTATAAAATGAGTTGATGAAAAGAATAGTTTTGCTAATAGTATTTGTAAGAGTTGGTGAATAGTTTGGCTAGTAATTTTTTTGAAAAGTAATTGGCAGTAATTATAGATAGTTAGAAGTAGCTAGCTAGCAGAGTAGTCCAGATCAGGACAGAAAACTGCAATGAAGATATAATATTGCAAAAAGGGCAAGTCAAACAGCTGCTCTATATTTCATGATGATGGAGTTTGAATTCACATGGAAAAAATGTCAACTTCAAATGTTTCATAGCTACAAATGTGTATAAGACACTTTGCTTGCCTGAAGTAAATAATACACAATTTTAAAAGTGTTATAATTAATTAACATAATCTGTTAAATGCTGATTTTAATTTATTTTAAAAATAAAAAATAAAAAAAAAACATCTTTTTAGAGTAATCTGTCAAGACTGATTTTATTTTTTAAAAGAAGGAGAAACATTTATTATTAAAGTAATAAAATTTATGCACTTTCAACAAAGAATTTAATTGTAAAATTAGCCACAAAGTTTAAACTGTTTGCTCATTTTAATAACATTATTATTTTGACAAGTTAAAATGTGATATAAATGCCAGTGTGCACATACATTTCTATGTGCACAAACATATATGCTAATTACATGGTATAAAAATTAATAATTTTATTATTTTGATAAATTCAAATATGTTATATTAATAAATTAATATATCACATGTATGTGCAAATTATATATGTATTTAGGTAACAATTATGTAAAACAGAATTTAATACATTGAATTTTGTTTTATGTTAATCAAATAGAGCCCATATGTAAAATTTAATCATTTTGTAAATTTTATTAAATATCAATTGAAATGTATTCATTGTATATTCTAAAATGCACATCTCTAAGCATATCTATTTATGTGTTGTAAATAAACCCATTAAGAGGTATTGTAAATTAATATAAAAAACTGGAACTTTGCATTAATCATGCAAATGACAATGTGATAGCTTTTTAACAATTGTATATTAATCAAAATCAGAAGGCTTTTTATGTATACAGTCATGTTCTAAAGACGTTAATTTCATTATTTATTGTTATTAATAAACTTGTATTCAATTTTCAAAATTATTTCTATGACTTAATTCTAAATGGTTTTTTAGAATATTATATTACATCATCTCTTGGTCACAATACAGTTATAGAGCTTAGGTTCTCTGAGTTGGATTTAAGTATAATGGCCTGATGTATGAAAGGGGAAGTATATTAGACTTTATGGGCATTCAGTGATAATGATGATATCACCATCAATCATCATTATCATCATCATATTGGTTGGCACAAAGAGAGTATTCTTTAAAGTCCATGCACTACATTTTACTTTAGTTTAGTCTCTATAAGAAATAAATTTATAGTTGGCCAGTATGTTAATGATACTCAGTGGCCAGGACATTGTATCAACATGTTTTAATATCCCAGCATTATTGTTTTTATTATTATATAAACAGATTGATTATCACTTAAGTTGGTACATCCAAATTAATGGTTAAATAATTGCCCCAAGCTGTCAAAGACTAAATAGTTGGCCTGGTCAACAGTAGACTCATTTCAAATCCAGTCACAATATTGGCTGTTGATTTATTTGATTGTTGATCATTCATGATGATGAATGGTTATTTCTTTTGAGTATTTCTTATACTTATTAATAATGCTGGATGTATGGTTAATGATACTTTAAGTTTCTCTAAGGAGTTAATTAGGCTGATCTCACTGAGATCTATTGATCTCATGTTCTCTCTTTAATATTTAAAATTAATTATATATTTTGTGATATTAAACATTACTTTAATATCTCTATATTTTTATGATTGAAGTTTACTTTAATATTATTCTTTGTAATAATATTATACTTTAGTATTACTTTAGTTTAATATCTCTTACTTTAATACAATCTTTTATCTTAAATATTATATTTTTTGTAAATTTTATTATTTGAAATATCTTGTTATCTTGATGTCAATACTCATCTAGACATCACCTCACCTCAAATCCTTCTCATCCTATTATAAATTGCTATGCAACTGAGGGACAATGATGATCATGTAATAGTGGCAATCATTATAAATGGTTAACCAACTGGGGGATGTTGATGATCATTTACTGTAGCAATCACTATAAATGTCTGCCTAACTTAGAATTAATGATGACCTTGTACTGGTGATCAATTGCCACTACAAAATTAGCACTCAACTTGATCTAAATCACAACTGAGAAATAAAAATGTATGCATTTTATGTAGAATTAATTTTAAAAATTACTGTGAAATATATGATGAGAGTTTTGATGATTTTAAATTATGAAATAGTAATTTTTATGTATATTTAAAAGGGTTCATGTTTAGAATTAAATAGAAAATCTGGGATTTTGAAGAGTGGATTAGGTGATTGATTGTTGAAATTTGTTTAGCTGTATTTTCAGTTTTGATGATGGATGGAGGGTTTTTGTCATTGGCTTGAGAATGAAATGTTTTCAGGCAACTCTGAGATGTGGTCTTCTTCAGCTATTTTTTCCAACACATTTTCTGTATTCAGTTTGCTTATCATGGAGCAATTAATCTTGTTCTGCCATGATTCGAGTCTCTAAGTTTCCAAGAAGAGAAGCAAGGCTTTATTCTATTTTTTGCAGCCCATAAGATTCAAAAGAAGCAGGACATAGTTGTGCACTTTACATCTCCTCCAAGGGAGTAGGGCTTTGCAAATATTTTACATGATCCATATCATGGATTGTAGTAGCTTATAATGTCTCAATTGAGATATCTCTCTTGGTGTTTATAGTTCATTGTGTATTTATGTCCAATGGGTGAATTCTTTATCTATTGCAAAATTAATGATCACTTTTCATTTTGTCAGCTGTCAGGTCTCTAAAAAATTGATGGGCAGATAGTTTGAAATATGAACTTTGTTTTGATTATACATGTATATTATGCAAAGTATTGTTAAATAGAAATTTTTTATTTCTATTTTACTTTCCCTCAGAGGAGGGTTAATTTAAGCATTTGGGTTACATGGCATACAATAACATACAACATATAGTTGTGTGTCTTTACATATATATATATATATATATATATATATATATATATATAGTCATCCTACCCATTACTGAGGTGAGCCAACTAGCTCGAAACCATGGTCTAAAGGTTGGAGACAATGAAAGAGATATTGAATTCTATCTCTCTCAGCGTTTATGTAAACAAATGCTTGTTAAGAGCTATTGGTAAAGCTCCATCTAGTGATCATATATATATATAAAGAAAAGTAGAAGAAAAATTTGATAGATATTTCTGTACATTTCCTGGAATTAAATCACAACTATAAAGAGTTAAATAATTCTGAATTTAAAATAAAATTTTATTATAAATTTTAAAAAGGTTATTCTAAATAAATGTTAATATTGTATTCTGATTTTGAAATTAAAAACAAGCATGTTTACTGATAATTGTAAAAATGACTATTTTTAAAATGATTGTTGCTTTCAAAAGGATTAAAATTATTTTAATCAAGATAAAAAGGTAAAACAGTTTTAATTAGTGTTTTTGCCAAATCATCTGATCATATAAACAGAGTTGATAAAAAGAATAGTTTGTTTTGCTAATAGATTTTATAAGAGTTGTCTAATTGTTTGACTAGTAATTTTTTTGAGAAGTAGTTGGCAGTATTTATAGCCGGTCAGAAGGAACTAGCTAGCAGAGTAGTCCAGATCAGGACAGAAAACAACAATGAAAATATAATACTGCAAGGAGTGCAAGTCAAAATGCTGCTCTATAATAATGATGGTGAAGTTTGAATTCACATAGAGGAAAGGGTAAACTTCATGTGTTTCATAGCTACAAATGTGGACAAGACTGTTTGCTTGTCTGAAGTATATAAAATCATAGTCAAAAGATGGATCACTGCAGTAGATTATTATATCTTTCCTGATGTGACAATCTTTGATTATAACCAATCTCACCAATACCAGATAGTTCAACAAGAGAAATCTCTCATCTTGCTAAAGGATTTATCTATGTATGCAGAGAAGCACAGATAAGTGTATTTATATAAAGTGTGTTGTTTTTTTATAATTTCTTAAAATGACATTTTAACCCACAATTAAAAAAAAAACAAGTAAATAATTTGTTTGAGTCAAATATCTAAAAGAAAGGATTAATTCATATATGATTATATATATATATATTTCCAAAGAAATTGTTTTAGTAATTCCCTCAAAATGACATTTTAAAAATACAAGCAAATAATTTTGCTTGAGTAAAAGAAAAAAAAGTAAAGACTAGATGATTTTAAAAGCATTATAATTAATTATCACAATCTGTTAAAGGTTGATTTTACTTTTTTTAAAAAAAAAGAAATTAAAAAAAATATTTTTACAGCAACCTGTCAAAACTGATTTTATTTTTTAAAAGAAAAGCCTTTATTATTAAAGTAGTGAAATTTATGTACTTTCAATAAAGAATTTAATTGTGAAAATATACATTTTAATAACTTTATTATTTTGACAAATTAAAATAAATACACAAACTTTTCATGCACATATATATTTGTATATTTGCCATGTTTTAATGCATATAATTTTAATAATGTTTTTATTTAAAGATATGGTTAAAATTTATTTAGTTTATTGAGATTTTCTTAAGGCAACTTTTACCAAAAAAATCTTATTATACATATCTAATTTATTGATTAAAAATAATTTACAATGTGTATTAAATTAATTCAGCAAAATTTAAAATTAATCTTGAATTCACCATTCCCAATCATAATAAATAAATAAATAAATACATATAAAACACTGATTTGAATGAATATAAAATAAAATCTCATAATTATAGGTAAATAAATATACTAACCAATTATTTCAAAGGTATAAATGACCTTAATAATACTTTATGATTTTTTTTCCTAAACAGTTCAATAGAACATTAAAATATACTTGCCATACTTTATTCATAAGATTAAATTTAGTACTTACATATTAGTCTGATGGTGATGAAAAACACCAGCAAAAAAAATGTGTAACTAAAGACCAAATTAAACACATATCCAATCTTCTAAAAATGAAAATAATTTTTAAAGTGAATATTAGATGATATCCCGATCATGTGAAAGTTGTTAGTCAAAATGTTGGTTTATTATCTAATATTCACTTAAAAAAACTATTTGTTTTTAGAAGATTGTAAATGAGTTTAATTCATTCTTTATTTATATATATATATATATGCTTGTGCAGGCTTTATAATATAAGAGCATAATTTTATCCATGTATGAAATGTTGTTTTCTCTTACCACCTATTGCCAGACTAAAATGTATGTGAAATCTCAACTAATACATAAGTACTTTAGATTTCATATTCTAATCAAATTGTACCATAGTTATAAATAAATTGACTCTTATTGGTTTTTTCCCACTTTTTAACGACTGTGGTATAAATATCAATTAATGCAAATAATTTTATATGAGTAAAAATTAGTTTGCAGCAGAGATTCTTTATTCATCAATTCAAAATTATATAAGTTTCAGAGTAATAAAGAGACATATATTTAATTTTTAGAAAAAGTTATATAATAAATCATTGTTTCAAGTAAGATATAATACAGTTGTTTAGACATGTATTTAACATATTTTCAAGTAGAATTCCAACCTAATGCATGGAGGCAAGGTCCCTTAAAATTTTTTTTCATTAAAAAACTCTGCAGAATACTCCCCAATCAGATTCACTTCTTCAATTATAATTCAAATTAAAACACTTGGAAGCACAAACTAAGAAAAGCTTAAAAATAAATTTTGTATAAGTAGTAAAATATAACTATGGCCTAAAATGGAATTCTTATAATAATATTCTGAAAATGGTTTCAATATCTTTATAATGACAGCATAATTATAGCAATACAGCTCTAAAGTGTGCATGAATAGCATGATGTCAAGAATATGTAAATAATATGTAAATAAGTAGATTTACATGACCTACTTTTTAGAAAGGGCAAACAGGATTTTTTTTTAGTTTATGGCATTAGCATTGTTGGTGATATGCCAAACCTCCTTCACCTTAAATTTTGTTTCATTCCATTCAGAACATACCACACTGACTGATATATGTTCAAAGGTATGGTCAAGTTTTCATGATCTTTTACAAATATGGATGTGCAGTCAGAGCTGTTTCACGGCTCTACTTTACAGATATTGGTACTGGGTGACACTTGTTATCAGACTAGCACAAGTTTCTCTGAAATATACCATTGTAATTAACATTATTATAGGAAATCTTGTATATGATTTAGGAGGTGGGAGTCTGTTTGGGGGAAGTTTGTCTTTGGAATTATTAATTAAGTTGTTTAGAAAAGGTGGGTAGAGGAGACTCCATTTTGTATGTTTCTGAGAAAATGTTGTTTACATTTCTGGACATGTATTATAGTAATAATTAAAATCATGAACAAAGAAGTTACATTTAAATTTTTACTATAATCTTTTAATCATATTTCTTTTTTTAAAGTTGTCATATTCCAATAAATAATTTTATTTTTCAAATTTTTACCAAAAGAAAACATCTATTGATATTTATTTTTCAATTTTCCATAATTAATCTTCACATATGATTTGATTTGCTTAGATTTAAATGTATCTTGAATATTATCAGATGATAAAGTATCATCAAAGAACTCATTGGATATATAGAAAAATCATTAGATCATTAGTTGTTAATGCTGAAAACATTGGGTTGAGAATATATTAGCAACTTTTTTTATAACTTAATGTGATAGGTTGACAATTTTTGTTTATAAGCACCCATATTATTTAATGGTTAATAATGTTCAAAATCTATTTCAAACAAAGCAATATTATGAAGAATAAGAATATTTTAAGATCAAAATAAAATAATTGTATTTTTTATTTTTTTAAAATATAGAATTTTTATTCAGAAATTTGGTTACAATACATGATAATTAATGGTTAAACATAGAATATATTACATGATAGTCAGGGGGATGAAAGTTCAATATTGATATCTTGCTTGACACTAGCTACAAGGACTAATGTGAAGCATATCAGCAAGGAATGAATCTGGAATAGTATCTTGTTGATAGGTGATCATGTTTGCATGTCTCATACAGTTCAAAGATAGATCTAATCCTTTGTCCATGCTCTGCATGACCAAGTCGACCCTTTATATTGGAGGTTACTTCCATAAAACTCAGGATCTGGGCAATAATCATGCAGAGCAAGGTGAGTCATCACAAAGGGATGCTGGCCATTCAGCCTTAAATTACTCTCCAGAGAAGGAGATTTCTATGCAGGAGTAAAAGGGATCAGCTTTTGGGGGCCAAATCAATAACTATTTTCTCATTTTTCTAAAAGAGAATTGTATTTCAAAAAGGTTTTATTGGCATCTTAATTCAAAAGAATATCACTTTTTCTGTGATTATTTTTTTATGTAGTGACATAGTACCTTAAAATAAACCAAAGCAATGCATATGAGCTTCTGTTTTAGAGACCACTTTCTTTTATATATTCATTATTTTTGGGTTTTTATATATATACAATAACATATTAAGATATGTGCTATAAATATTAGTATGAAAAGCTTTTGTTTTTACATTTGTCTAGGTGAAAATTTTAATTATTATACTGCTCACATAACTAACTTCCATCTTCATATATATTTATTTTAAAGATATTATTGAAAGAATATTGTTTCATCTCTGTTTAGCCATTTTGCAATAAATATTCATGACTTCTAAGTTGTTTTTTATTGTTCAACAATTTTTATTCTTCATTATCAATTTTCAAAGTAGCTTCTGCCACTGTCATAACAATATTTGTTTTGTTTTTGTATTTAATTGTAATCCTATCTTATTATTTTATTTTTCAATCTTCTTAATAAATGCTTTAAATTCTTCATTTTCGATTATATGTCACCTTTTTTTTTAACAATCCTGAATCCATATTTTGTTAATGTATTAAATAGAGGAATTTGAACTTGGGATTTTTCATTCCATTATCCTCCATTTTATCTCAAGCAAATTAATTAAATTATGCATCATATTAATATTTGTTATAATGTATCAAAGAATCAAACCATATCTTAAAAAAAGCATGTTTTATGAGTAAATTATAAAGATAAGTGAATACTTTCAAAAAGATATAGTTTCTGAATCACAAAACAATATTGGCATAGCTGCCTTCCAAGCAGCTGTCCCGGGTTCGCTTCCCGGTCAACGCATTTGACGTATGAAAAAAAAAAGTAGTATTAAAATCTAGTCGTTGAAGTAGTACTTTTTAAATGGCGATCAAAATCAGCAGTAAAATATTTTCTTCCCAAGATATTGCAATCTAACAGTAAAGCTAAATTATTATCGACGTGAGAGATTTCATACATATAGTATAAAAACTAAATATTTTAGAAAAAATATATAGAAAAATTTAGAGTGAAAAGAAATAAATTTTTGAGTTGAATACGAAAATGTATATATCTATATAGAAACTTAAAAGAGAAACCGTAAATAGATGATATAAAGAAAGAGAGAAAAAGTAAAGAAAAATAAATAATTTTTTTTATAGTTTAATAATTATTATCGTAGAGTGAAAAAATAATAATTTTTTTTATCTTTCAACAATTTTAAAAACAGATTTTATTCCCAATGAATAATTTTGTTTTAAAATCAGCTAATGGTAAAATATTTTTGATGACTGATGCTTAGCAAACATTCTTTTTTTTTCTTCTTTTATCAGAAGTGTAAATGAGCGCTCTGCTAATGTATTATTGATTGCTAAGTGTTATGTTGTGAAAAAGATTTCAGGAGCAAAATTTTCATTTGTAAAACAGTGAAAACATATATTAATATAATTGTTTTGTGCGCTTAGTGCATGTGCTTAAATGTCATCAAATTAAACATCTGCATAGATGATAACTGACGGTCGATGGGGCATTTCCAAATATACTTGATTGAAAATTAATAATTTATTCAAATATGGCTTCCGATTTTTAAAATAAAAATTTAATTAACAAATATAAATCGCTCTGATTATTTATATTTCCATTAGATAGATATATATAATGCGCTTAAAACACACCCATAAAGTAAAAAATGGTAATTAAAAATAACACGTGGGAAGTAATATTAATTTGAATTCATTTTCTCTTCACCAAATTTTCTTTTACGTAAAGTATTAGATACTTCTTTTCGCTATAATCTGTTCAATTATTCTTATCAAAATAATTTTATTTCAGATGTTTTTAGGGTTTTATTTATGGAGTGTCTGTTGTGAAGGAAAGTATATATTATTCAAACTTTTGAAATTAGTACAATCTTTATTATAAATTGTTTTTTTTATATAGATACAGATGACAATGCTATAAACAACCAATCACTAATAATAAATTAAACAATTTATTTTACATTAACGGAGAATGACTATAGTTAAAATGTTTTGATTAATAGTATAGTAATAAAACTGAGGCCCTTGAGACAGAAATTCAAAATACGTCCTTTAATTTTTATTATTATGTATTTTTTAAATGATGTAAATGAAATTAAAATGTATCTTTTTATTTTTAAAAAATCTCAATATATGTTTATATTGTAAGGAAAACCAAGTCATATATCATGTGACTTAATTAGCTTGTATTTACAAATGTAATATAACGAGCGTGCTAATAGCTCTAAACAAGCTTTTCGATAAAATGCCACAAGAAAAAGCATTTAAAATCTTTATCTAGAATTATCCTTATCCCCAAACCGATTTAGAGCTAATGGCTCTCATCACTGAGGCTCTAGCGACACTCAGACACTAGATCTAAATTACAAACTTAAGGCCAACATTTATCGATAATTATTTGTCTTTAAATCAAGTTATATAACTTAAATAGCAATATGGGACTGAACTTAATTCAGATACATCATATATTAATAGCCTTAGCAATATAACATCGCTAAAGTTTTAAAAGTCAAATTATAATAATATGTAAAACCAAATGATATGTCACATAACTTAATTATTTTTTATTTACAATTGTAATATAACGAATAGGGATGATTCTAGATAGATATTTTAAATGCCGTCTCTTGTGGCATTTTATTGAAAAGCTTGTTTAGAGCTATTAGCATGCTCATTGTATTATATATATTGCAAATACTAAATTCAATATAAATACAAATATTAAGTTCCGTTATCATTATTTTTCTTGTTTTCGTTATAGCAAATTTTGTATATTTTGTATGTAATTTTTTAGCACTCGTGTTTTATTGCTCTTCTCAATAAATTGAAGAGATATTCTTGAGTCATAATGCTTTATAAAAAATGCATTAATAATTGCAATTTTAAAAATGTTGTCATTTTAATAAATAATTGTTTTAGGTTTCCATTTTATATGCACGACTCTAGACAAGCACCTATAATGTATGCCCTGTAAAATAAATTACCCGTTCAAGCATTATTTCTGTGTTCCATAATATTCTTTTTCAAAAAAGATGATTTACAAAAAGATAGAAATAGTAAACTAATTTGTGAAAAAATGAAAACGAGGTAGCCAGATATCCAAAAAATGTGGAATCATTTTTTTTATATATATTGTTACAATATATCTATATTTAGTGATTATTGAAAGCAATCAAAAACAAGATTTTTCATGTAAAATATACAACCCATAGATGGTTATAATTAATGTCCTGAGAACTATAATTGCAATGAAATGAATTGGAAGGAGGTTGCTGCACTATGAAAATATATATATTAGAATATTATTTGGATAATTTTCAAGTAATTAACAATTAGAATATTATTTGGATAATTTTCAAGTAATTAACAATTTTTATTCTTTGCCTAAAAATAAAAATGTTGAAAGTTTTATGTAAGTTTGTCTAACTTGTCCATCTAAATTATCAAGTTAATTAATAACATATTAAATGTATGAGATAATTTGGGTATGCAACATATAATATAGTTACTGCATAATGAAATTAAACTTCAACATAGTTGTGGATAGTGTTTCACATAATGTCTGTGGATAATCATGGGTGTAATCATTTTAATATTTTTCTTTTTTAAAAAAAGACAACTTTCATTTTTTAATCTGAGAAATGGTAAGTATATATCATATTATATGTAAGTATAATTATGTTATAACAGAAGAAAAAGATAGTGAGGGATGATATCGATAAATCATAAGCATCATCAGGAATGATGCAAATTAACATCAGTAAATCATTAAAACACGGAAAATGAATAAAGAATCAGCATCAGAAACAAATAATAAACAACAAATATATCAACATCAGCCAAAATTACTATTGAATAGTCAACAGTCATTTCTTGTGACTGGATTTAAAAGAGACAATATAAAATATTAAGCTAAGCTTCATTAAACCAATGCCAATTGTAGGTCATAATATTGTAAAAGCAGTCATCAATATTTCTACTGTGTGTACACACATAAGTGCTAAATTGATTATAATAATAAATATATCAAAAGTGCTACAATCCTTATAGCAATGCTAATCATCATTGAAACTCAGAGCCATCTGGTATCATGAATGTATTGTCCATTATTAAACTAATCATTATCATTGTAAAATATATAAATAAAATGTATGGGCTTTAAATATGACTTTTATTACTTTAGCACCATCTAAATAATTCCAAAGAGAATTATATAGAGGTCCACAAAACAAATACTTCATATATTAATCCAAAGCTAACTTGAGGATTGCAAGAATACTAGTGATAATTATCAAGATATACACAATTTAAATTATATCAGTATTAAATAATTTTACTGAAATAAATTTAAACAAAGATTAATAAATTTATTGCTTATAAACAAAAAATAAAAAATGAAAGGTCTGACAATATTTCACATTACAAAGAAATCATACTAATTTTTGGCTGTTTACAAATTTCTGAAGATACTTTAATAGACGAAAAGCAAAACATCAAAACATCTAAGCAAATAACATTATTAAAATTGTAATTTACAAACATATACATTATCAATGATATTAAATAAACATGAATATGTGCACACATGTCTGTGTAATCAAACAAAATATTTCAATCATTAAGAAACCAATAAATATTATTCTAATATATAAATAGTGAATGATTTTAGGTATACATGTATAGTTACATACACACACTTGCGCATTATGATATACACATAATATTTCATGTATTACTAATAAATCAATTAAGTCTAGAGGCTCATATTATTTTAATTTTAACAACAACTCATTTGGGTTTTTCATTTGTAAATTACTTTTCACTTTTTTCTTAAACATCTATTCTCTTTAGTTGCCTATTTTTTCAACAAGTATTACATTTAAAACAAATCAGCATAATAGAGAATATTTAAATATTTTTATTTTGGACAATAAAGTAAAACAGAATTTCATTAACTGCAAGATTAATGTTTGAAAGAATGTCAGTATATAATTTATTTATTAGTCAATTACTTTTATCTGTGTATTTTAAACATATATATATATGGACAGAAGATTATTTGTCTGTGTTTCTATACATATACAAAATAATATTTTAAGACAATATAGCATTGGAGTCTCAAGATTACTAGGCTAGCTATTGATCTAAATTATTAAAGGGATATAATCTTGTTAAAAATATGTGAGATAAATGCTGCAAATTCTCAACTCACTTCAGCATGAATGCTTTAATGAAATTTAACTAAAAAAATGTCCTATTTCCCATTTATGAGGATATGAATCAAAAAGAAGCCATCCCACTGTACTTTTCCAGGAAGTCCAATTCAATCAACATAGAGACTAGCTGAATCTAACTTTTACAAGTCTATACAACAGTTAATATGAATCCACTATTTTAATAGATATAGTAAAATATATAAATGGACAAGTTAATTATTTTTATCTTTAGATTAATAAAAACAAGATAAAAACAAAAATGTTTAATTAAAAATTGTTTCATTTTTTCAAAAATCAGATCAGATTATATAGACTTAATTCTATAATTAATGTGCATTAAAAAAAAACTATTTTTGTTTTATACTAAAATATTTTTCTTTATTTATTAGATTAACTTTCAAAGACTATGAGTGGTATGTAATATATATCAATCTTCAAATGTCCTAATTTTATATTAATTTTTATTTGAACAGGGATATTTCTTAATATGTTTCCAAAAATGTATCTACTTTGCAAAAATCAAATTACTTTAACCTTAGATCCTATAATTTAACTTTTATGCTCCCTTTTTAGGTCAAGAGTTATTTCACACCACTTGTAATGAAAACAACAGTATTTTTTTTTTAAATGACTACCCTTTTTTGTTCTTTAAAAATATTATATGATTTGTAACTAATGAAAACAATAATAAGCAAATTTTATTACATTATAATAATTGAGTATATAAAAAAAAAACAATCAGTTGAATCCAGTTAAACAAAATCATTTTAGTTTTTCATTTTTGCAATTTTATGAATATGCTTTTTAAATTTTTTTATACAAACATTTTAATATTTATTTTAAATAATGCTTTTAATAAAAAAATGAAATTTGAAATTATACTTTGTAAAATAAATACTCTTATTAGGAGTGGTACAAAATACGACTTATAGCATTTATATGACTATAAATACATATTTAGATGGTTTACTTATGGTAAACATTTTAATAGAATAACTATAACTTCAAATGCATTTTGCATGAAGATAAACATAATAAATATTTTTAAGAAATAACTAGCATCCCAAATGTGTTTCAAGTGAAGGTGGCTGGACTCTTACAAAATATAGATTAAGTTATCTTATATTTTTATTATATATTAATTGCAGAAGAAATATAAGCCAATTAAAGGTATGCATAAAACAAATTTTGCAATTATTTACAATAATTTGGAGCTTATATTAATGTATTAATGTATATTTGGAGCACTATTGAGATTATTTTTAGGTTATATAATAAATTGTAAAAGGAAGAATCATATTCAAAAAAAATATTAGTATAGTTTAAAATGCATGGAAACCCAAAACATTGAAGAATTTTTTTTAAAGAGGAAAGCATATATAGCATTTCTATTGCATGTTTTTTATGGAAAAACAGTGATAAATATGGAAAATAAAATAGAACAGAGCTTGCTATAAAAAAATAAAAATTTATTTATATCGAGTCAATTGTTAATAAACTATGAGAATGATAAAAATTTGTTATAATCATTGATGATTCCAAATGCAGTATTGAAGATATTATTTCATCAGATTTATGGAGCCAGTTTAATCTATAACCAGTTTAACAAGAAAAATCTGGTTATTGCCTATGCAGCTAGAATGTTTCAACAGTATTTTTGTATAGACACACTTTTCAACTCTAGATGAATCATAGATTTCTATTATGAATTTTTGCAAAATTAAAATAAACGCTTAATTACGTGAGCCAACAGATACTTCATGTGGATAAATATAATCACTTCATATGATTTTGATGTCATTTTTAAAGAGAAAATGTGAATCATGCTGATACACTAACTAAAATACCATAATAGCATGCATATAGAAAATTTACAGCAGTTGTTAAATATATATATATATATTGTAACGATATATGTTTTTTTTTTTTTAGGAAGTTTACTGATATGTAACGATATATAAATATGTCGTTACATTAATTTAAAATAAAATCTTAAAGTTCGCAAATAAAAATAAAATCTATTAACCCTTTTCCCGCGCTCGACGAGGCTCCTCGTCGACATCTGAAATCACTCTAACTCAGCCAGTTTTTATACGAAAATATTCGTTAAATATGTATTGAATTCGTTTTTAAAAGTTCTGTACGATGGTGACATCTTCCGATTTATTTTAGAAGTAAAAAATAAAAAAAAACGCATTTAAACCTAAACAAAGAAGGAACATTATTTGTGATTGGTTCTTAGCATGCTCTCAGCCGAAAAAGACATTCTGATTGGCTGGAAAGAACAAAGAAACTGCCTGATCAAAGAAAATAAAAGAAAAACGCTGAGATTTTCATTTCAGAATACGATTTAAATTATTATTAAATAATATTTATGGAAATTAAACATAATTTTCAGAGAGAATAATAAAAAAACAAAATTATTTTCGAAAAATATTGAAGATTTAAGTAAATATATTGAAGATGTAGTAAAAAGAAATATTTACTTTTCTATAACGTAAAAGTCGATCTTTTTGTTTACATTATAACTTTTATGTTGCCGATATAGAATATCTTAGAATAAATAAATAGCAATTTATTTTTGAAAGAACTTTCATTTTCTTCATGACCTGAAAAATTAATTATATACTTTTTATAAACGTATCTGAGTTGAATTTAATATTATAGGCGAATATGTTTTAACAATAGGCTTTGTCTTCAGTTTGTGAGTTGGCCAATTAAAAGATTTGATTTTTACCTCATACAACCAATGATTTAATTAGCGGTTTAAGGGTTAAAAAAAACAACTAAACGCTAAAATTAAAATGTTTGTTAAACATATATATTCGCACAGATTCAAAACTTTAAAAATATTTTTTTTAAAAAGCAAATAATAAATAAGTATTTGAATGTACTTTTTTTATAAAAAAAGTACAAGACTTAAAGATAAAATATTTTTGTAGATGGAAATATTGTTTATTAATTATCCAAAAGCTGTGTAATTAAAAAGTCAGATCAAAATTAGATAAGGAATAAAGAATTAGCTTGTCCAATATAGAAGCAGCAAATAAAGGCCCAGACCATAACGAAAAAATGGAACAGTGACATTTTGTTCATGGAATCCATAGGTGGACTATAAAAGGAAAAATATTGAATCCAGTGAGTTTTCCAACTTGATTTGGTGAGATGAACGATAAAGATGCACTTGTCATTCTCTCTCACTTAATTTAAAAAAAGAAAAGACTGTGATACCAGAATGGAACCAGCTGATGCTACCTCCAAAATATCAGACCGGCCTTCCCTGAAAGTCTTTGTGGGAATTGCCAACAGGAACATGGATTCTACTGTGAGCTATATGAACTAAACAATTTTTAAAATCATAAAAAAAAAGAATAATTAAGAACTTTCATCCAGGTTTGATAAATTAATAAGCAAGCCAACTTAAATGTTAAAATGGACTCCTATCTGACTTTTGTAAGTTTTTAGATCAAATTAATAATGTTTAACTTTATATGTTTTCTGATTGATAAACATCATTTCCATTTTTTTTTCTTATTGTATAAATTATTTATTGTTTAAATTTTAAATGAGGAAATTTAAGGTTAAGTATAGACGTTGCATAGATTTGTTAGCAGTTGATTATGTTGTGGTTTTCACATTGAATTAGAATATATAGGTCAACGATGTCACTGCAGCATCTTACGATGAATGCTAATGGGATTTGTGTATTCCCTATGCAATTGACATTATCGATGATTTTGTATTTTGATTGATTGTGTTTATTTTGAAATGTTTTTAACCGTGGAATCTGTGCAGCTGATCTATACTCGACATTATAAAACAAATTGTATAAAATTCATCTGCAAACGTACCTAAATGTTAAATTTAAGTCAGACGTGAATGGCTATATAGTTTTGTAAAGTTATATTAAGGGAGGGTAATCTTAGGTTATTCATTTCGTAGTTGAATTGGCTCAATGGATTGGATATATTTGTGTAATTAGTAGATGTAGTATGAGATCTGCTATGAGCAGGATTGCATATATATGCCACACCTTCTGCTTGCCTATGGATGGGTTTGTAAGATGGCAATGGACTGCAATACATTCCTATGGAATTTTATGTTTATTGTTCTACTCGCCAACAGATGTAGCATTCCTGTTGGTGGAGAGACAATGTCTTCTCTAACTCTACTTACTGTTCAGACGTACATTCCTGACAGTATAGTATTTTGTGTTGTCGTATTTTCATGCTACATTGAATACATAAACATATCAGATGGATTGATGCCAGTTTGACTGCGAACTTTTTGGCCTAAGGTTAAATAAGGGATAGAATATTTTCTTTTCAAATGCAGATCTATGTAGTCTATTCATACTCGACAATCTTAAAATAAATATAAATTCATCTGTAGATGATTTAAAATTTTAAAATAATAAGTTAAATTAACAGAATATTAAAATCTAAAAAAATAATTAATGTTGTTCCACAAGATTTAAAAATGATTCAAAATTATATATGTGCGTAAATAAATATTTTTATGTGTTAATTTCTGGCAGTAGTTTTTATTTATTTATATTTAAGATATAAATTAAGATATAGATTATTATCTCTGCGTCTCCACTGAGCTAGTGACTTGAGCTAACGATCTAAATATTAAATAAAGTGGAATCTTATCAGCACTTATCTGCCTACTTTATAAATTTTTCTAGGCTCAAATGCCTAAATGGCACCCCTGTAGTGCAGATTGCGGTTAGATTCGATCTTCACGTTTGAGCCTAGAAAAAATTATAAAGTAGGCGGATACATGCTGATAAGATTCCACTTTATTTAATATTTAGATCATTAGCCCAAGTCACTAGCTCAGTGGAGACACAAAGATAATAATCTATATCTTAATTTATATCTTAAATATAAATAAATAAAAGCTACTGCCAGAAATTAACATATAAAAATATTTATTTATGCACATATATAATTTTGAATCATTTTAAAATTTTGAGGAACAACATTAATTATTTTTTTAGATTTTAATATTCTGTTAATTTAACTTATTATTTTAAAATTTTAAATCATCTACAGATGAATTTTTATTTATTTTAAGATTGTTGAGTATGAATAGACTACATAGATCTGCATTTGAAAAGAAAATATTCTATCCTTATTTAACCTTAGGCCAAAAAGTTCGCAGTCAAACCAGCATCAATCCATCTGATACATTTATGTATTCAATGTAGCATGAAAATACGACAACACAAAATACTATACTGTCAGGAATGTATGTCTGAACAGTAAGTAGAGTTAGAGAAGACATTGTCTCTCTACCAACAGGAATGCTACATCTGTTGGCGAGTAGAACAATAAACATAAAACTCCATAGGAATGTATTGCGGTCCTTTGCCATCTTACAAACCCATCCATAGGCAAACAGAAGGTGTGGCATATATATGCAATCCTTCCCATAGCAGATCTCATACTACATCTACTAATTACCCAAATATGTCCAATCCATTGAGCCAATTCAACTACGAAATGAATAACCTAAGATTACCCTCCCTTAATATAACTTTACAAAACTATATAGCCATTCATGCCCGACTTAAATTTAACATTTAGATACATTCGCACAGATGAATTTTATACAGTTTGTTTTATAATGTCGAGTATAGATCGGCTGCACAGATTCCACAGTTAAAAACATTTCAAAATAAACACAACCGATCAAAATACAAAATCATCGATAATGTCAATTGCATAGGGAATACACAAATCCCATTAGCAGTCATCGTAAGATGCTGCAGTGACATCGTTGACCTATATATTCTAATTCAATGTGAAAACCACAACATAATCAACTGCTAACAAATCTATGCAACGTCTATACTTAACCTTAAATTTCCTCATTTAAAATTTAAACAATAAATAATTTATACAATAAGAAAAAAAAATGGAAATGATGTTTATCAATCAGAAAACATATAAAGTTAAACATTATTAATTTGATCTAAAAACTTACAAAAGTCAGATAGGAGTCCATTTTAACATTTAAGTTGGCTTGCTTATTAATTTATCAAACCTGGATGAAAGTTCTTAATTATTCTTTTTTTTTATGATTTTAAAAATTGTTTAGTTCATATAGCTCACAGTAGAATCCATGTTCCTGTTGGCAATTCCCACAAAGACTTTCAGGAAAGGCCGGTATGATATTTTGGAGGTAGCATCAGCTGGTTCCATTCTGGTATCACAGTCTTTTCTTTTTTTAAATTAAGTGAGAGAGAACGACAAGTGCATCTTTATCATTCGTCTCACCAAATCAAGTTTGAAAACTCACTGGAACTCAATATTTTTCTTTTTATTGTCCTCCTGTGGATTCCATGAACAAAGATGTCACTGTTCCATTTTTTCATTATGGTCCAGGCCTTTATTTGCTGCTTCTATATTGGACAAGTTAATTCTTTATTCCTTATCTAATTTTGATCTGACTTTTTAATTACACAGCTTTTGGATAATTAATAAACAATCATTTCCATCTACAAAAATATTTTATCTTTAAGTCTTGTACTTTTTTATAAAAAAGTACGTTCAAATACTTATTTATTTGTTTTTTTTTTTAAAAAATATTTTTAAAGTTTTGAATCTGTGCGAATATATACGTTTAACAAACATTTTAATTTTAGCATTTAGTTTTTTTTTTTTAATAGATTTTATTTTTATTTACGAAATTTAAGATTTTATTTTAAATTAATGTAACGACATATTTATATATCGTTACAATATATATACATAAAATCTGTTGTATTAAAATTATTCAGTGGTAAGCAAGTGGCCAAAAAGGATACTGGTTATCAACTAATAAAATATGGATTAAGAAAGAATGATCTCATTTCCAAAGTGAAAAGTATTTATTTTGGTGTGATGGCTAGTAGAAAACATTTTGTAAAACTATTGCTGATATGATTAAAGCAAATCTGAACAGATTGTATATATGGTAGTCTAATATAAATAATGAATTTGAACAAAAATAAAGTATTGCATGGCTGATAAATGAACTATGAGTTTTCCATCAAAGGATTTTGAATCCTGATTCCAGGCGGTTATACTTTGACAATTCCTTTTAAAGGGAACATGTGTTTTTGGTGGTTATAGATACTTACTCTAAATGCTCTACATGGATGTAATATCTTGTAAAAAGTACAAATGCACTGGACATCACAAAATTATTAAATGAACTAATCACATGTCATAGTTACTTTGAACTATTAGGTTTTACATAACTATTGAAAAAGTTTCTAGGCAGTAGTGAATATACATCACGTTCAACACACGTTTCTTATTCGGGGTCAAATGGCCTCACTAAAAAAGCAATGCAGCACTTTAAACTTACATTGAGTGGAAATATCTATAAAATAATTATGAAATAATAACAATCTCACAACATTTTATCAAAATTTGATATTGTTTACTATAATAAATAAAACTTACATTATTGTAATTATTTTTTATGGTGGTCCATATTATTTTCTCATTGTCATTTATTTTATTTTGGCTTTAATGTTTATCTGTGAATACCAGATATTATGTTTGATATTAAACATAATTTAATTGTATATATTTTTCCATTATTACTAACATCCCATTGAAATTTGTCTTATGATTTATAGTTGTGGTATATTAACAATAGGGTTAATGTAACAAGAGTAAGAATACATAGGAAGAGAATGCACTGGGTAAACATTCTGGTTTGCATGGTGGTTTTAAATTAGAAACTGTTGCAAATCAGGATGTATCATAATCAAGTTAATAGATT
Organism: Epiperipatus broadwayi; assembly: GCA_028023455.1. NCBI lineage: Eukaryota > Metazoa > Onychophora > Udeonychophora > Euonychophora > Peripatidae > Epiperipatus > Epiperipatus broadwayi. The sequence goes on from JAQFVV010008319.1 coordinate 24,785, forward strand.
TACTTATATATTACACATTGTGACATTTCCCATTGATAAGGCATAAGGAATGCAACATCTACTATTACAGAATATCGACTTTCCAATTATGGGAACCCTGATAAAATTAGTTCACTTGAAAATGATGTTTCAATAGACTTATAGAACTATGAGGAAATAGTATATGCTTGAAAACTTTAACCACTGAATTAAGATATATAATGACTTTATTAGAAATCAAATATCAATAATTATTTGACAATATGTTTAATAATGATAAGATAATTTTTTTACAGCTTCAGAAAGAAAAAAATTATAATAGATCTGCAACTTTAATGTTATGTTAAAGAAATATGAACAAATATAATGAAGTAATAAGTGATCTAGCATTTAAAATCTATTGTCTAGTTTGTTATTGGAAATATTAGACAGGTTAATTGAGTGGTAATACACTATATTCTTTTGAAGACTCTTTATTGAGATATAAAATAAATCATTGTGTAAATAGATTTTAAATGCAGTTTACTTTAGAGATTCATTGAAATAAAAAGGTATAAATCTGTTTTTATAAGAGAACTTATTGTTATACTTTGCATCAGAGGATATGTGCAAATTTTGATAAAGTGCTAGATGATATATACCTGGACTTATCAGTGAAACACTGATACCTGGGGCTTAATTTCTGGTTTATTATATTTATATTTTCTTAGAATTATTAGAGATAAAATATCTGTTTTAATGGATTATATTTAGTATATCTAATTTATAGTCATGAAATATTGCTATGTTGTTAGAAAATTATATTGTTAATGCACTAGTTATCACAACTTTTTAAAGATAATCTTACCAAAGAATATTAATACATTTATTGATAATTTTTCTATTGATGAGATTGTCATGGAAATGAGAAAGAGATATTGGAAAAGAAAGTTGTGATATTGAGGAAAGCAGAAAATAGAGCATAATGAAATAAACTCATATATTTGAGATAAAATGAGATGAGAGAACATGTCATAAAATAACTTTATGCTAGGAAAGATATAAAAAATATAAATATATAATTTATATTAATAAAAATAGATTATAATTGTAAAGAAAAATTAGAAAGATCGGAAGAGGAGAGAGACAGGGGTATTAAAAATATATATCCATTTTTTAATGAAAGTGATGGTTGATGAGGAAAGGTAAATTCCATACTCTTTCTCGTGCTCAAATATTGCCTTCAAAAATATATAGAGACTATGAAAGAGCATATCACAAAACAAGAGTTGAAAGAAATGAATCTAAATTGTCTATGGAAGAAATTATGAAAAATTTACAAAAAATTTGAAAAAAATAGATTGAATATGAATGAAAAAGTTAAAAAGAATAGAGTAGATATTAAGGACATGAATAAGTAAAATAAATATGAATCAAAAATTTGAAAAAATATAGATGAAAAAAATAAATTCTAAATTTGAAAACTTGAATCATGATCTTAAAATAAGTCATGTAAAGATTAACACCATGAACCCAAATTTAAAAGATTTAGAAAAGAAAATAAGAGAAAATAAAAGATCAGAAATAAACCTTACTGGTATAAGTGAAAGAATGAATAAACAAAGCAAAATTGGAAGGGAAGCATCAACAAGATCTTAAACAAAAAAATTCAGAATTTGGGGAGGTGTTAAAGAATATTGATAAGAAGGTAGTTGTACTAATAAAAAAATGATGAGGTAAAATGATAATTAAGTTAGATTTAAAAGGTCTAGTAAATTATCAAAACATTAAAGAAGCATTGAAAGAAATAAGTAGATTTAATGTAAATGTATGATATAAATTAGATTTAAGCAATATGAAATTCAAGGTCAAAATTATTCAAAGGAAATAAATGGTACCAAAAGAATTCTGGAAAAGAAAGAAGGATTAGTAGGTGGTTATCAACATATAGTAAAAGGTAAGTAAAATAAAGAAGAAAATAAAAATGTGCAATCTGAAATGATGAAGTAGAGACTTTATATTATATAAAGTAATTAAGATATCAAAAGATATTTCAAAATATAAAGGAGTAGATATAAATATTCAAATGTTTAGGAAAAATAGAATTAAGAATTATCAATATGTTTATACAATGCTTTAACATTTGACTATCCAACAGCACTCATGTTTAAAAAAAACTGAAAATAGATAGTTATAAAACAAAAAGAAAAAAATATTTGTAACATTAGATGAGTTTTACAAAGTTAAAAAATACACATTTATTGACATACACTAAGTCTATTCACAGAAAGCATTTATTTGTTAGTTATAGGTTTAAAACTGTAAGTCAGGATATAGAAAGACACACATTGCTAAGTTTAAAATTTATAAGCTAGTGAGAGTATTTAAGCTTTATATTCTTTGTATTGGTGGAGTTATTCAGCATACTGTGTAAATAATATATGAAAATTATTTTGTCGGAAAATGTATAATATTGAGTTGATTCCTTATATAATGTAAATGTTAGATGGCTATAATTATCAATTTAGAAAATGTTTATTGGGATTAATATATTTCGTTGAATGTTAATGTTTGTTATAAGTATAAAATATATGGTAAAAGATGCACAGACAAAACAAGAGAAGTTAATGCAAGAAATAGAAGAGAGTAAAAAACCATTGGGCATTAGTGTAAATGAATTAATTTGAATGAAAAATTGTTTTCTTTATTTTTTTTTTTTTGGAAAGAAAGTGAAACTGAAGCAGTTAGTTTTTTTTTTCATATGTCATAGCATCGGCTGGGACGCGAACCTATACCTGTCTGCAACCAACTACTTGCTTGCAAGACAGGTGTAATGATATCTCGGCTAACAATGCTTGACAGCAGCAGTTTTTTGATGACAGTTTTTTAAAAAAAAGATAATAAATAAAATAAAAAACAAAATAAATATTACATTAACTACTCTTTTTTATTGCATTGCCAAATATATACCACATAATACTAAATTGTCCAAGCACTTTACCACTGTTAACAATGCCTTATTTTTAAAATTTGACTGTAACAGTTGAGATTGGGAGATATAAAGTTCTGAAGAAGGTTATTGGAGCAATCAAAACAGTAAACTGTAAGAAAAGAGTGTAAAGCATTGTATAACAGTGGTAAAATGCTTGGACAATTTAGTATTATATGATAAATATTATACTACTTAGTTAATTTTTCTTTAAATTAACTGGTTTTTATAATTTTATTATAAATATGTAAATAGCAATTGTTAAGATAACAAAACAAAGTATAATTTTTGTATTTTTGTCATGATTAAAGATAGATAACTTACGATAAGAATGAGATTATATGAATGCATGTGGAAGAAACGCGCTCAAACACACACATGAAGCCCATATATTTATTTGGTTTACTATGAAAAATATAATAATACTAGTGATTATCTATAAATAAAAAAGATTAAAAAATCTCAGATCATTTTGATTAAATATTACTATTTTAAAGGAACAGAAAAAAAAAGGAATAACTTTTATTTTTTATTTTTGTTTGCAATAATTAATTTATGTAGAAATATCTATAAAAAATTATTGAGTTCAATAATATATATATAAAGGAGAAAGGTGGGAAGAAAATAAAAGAGAAAATGTAAATTCCTGAACTGAAGAGTAGCAGAAAAGTTTGTCTCGAGAATTTATATAAAAACTAAAGTCCTTTCTGTTTATTTATTTATTTACTTATTGAATTTAGAACAAAATAAATGACTGGGCAAAAGCAAAAAAGGGAAGAGATGATATTTTTCATTGGCTGAATTCCAAAGAATGAAATTATGGATAATTTATTGGATAAGCATAAGCTTAAGTTTATATATCTCTCTCATGTCTTGTAGTTCATTTGAGAATTATTCTACTATGGAAACAATAAAAGATTTGGAGACATACATATAAATAACAATTATTTAAATCAATAATTAATGACATTGGAAATTTACCATCAGATCATAAATTGTACTTTAAAAAAATATCATGCTTGGGGAAAATAGAATAAAGAATTTTATTAGTATATTCTCTAAGAGAATAATATAATCCAGAATATTTTTTATTTGTTCCAAGGTATTACTGATGGTAAATTTAATACAATTGAGAAATAGTAGTTCGTATATTTTGTTTAATAATTATTAATCTTTAGAATGTATTATTGCATATGCCATGTAAGTTTAGAAAAACAAATATTTCATATTTACAGTGATTATGATATGTATTAGGTACATAATGATGATGATGACAATCAGTATTTTATGTGTTAAGTAAAAGTTAGATACAAAAAATGTTTTATATAAAAAAGGATGAAAAATATATCTTCTTGATAATAAAGATGACATGATACTGCAAATGTTTTATAAAATATTTAGAAGATATATATATATATATATATATATATATATATATATATATATATATATATATATATATATATATATATATATATATTGTGCCCTTTTCTATAGGTCAGTAATAGTTTATAATAGTCAATTACTAAAAAATTTTAAATTTAGAATATGTTCTTTTAATACATTAATTATATTAAGTCAATTATATCTTTAAAGTACAATTTGAAGCTAAATAGAATATGTAGTATATAAAATCATTTAAAAAATAGTTATATAAAGCTTTAAATATTGTTGCATATGGTTGTAAAAGCTGGCCATATTAAATAACACAGCTATAAATAATTAAAAGTATATTTAAAAACCCGATTTTAATAGTTTAAAATGTATAATTTAATAAATGCTATATTTAGATTTGTAATCATATTTAAATAGTCAAAATTAATATAGTATATTTTTAAAATAAACTTTGTGATGGTGAAGATTATATCTAGTTCTATATTTTCTAAATTATTCTTCCAAATTTTTTATAATTATATTATATAATATAATAAGTGTATCAATTTTATTTAGTCTAGACGGAGAAATAGATAGAAAAACGTCTGTCAAAGTTGTAATCACGTGATTTTTTAAAGTATACTATCACACACACGCTTGTTTGAAATAATAACAAAGTTTAAAATATTTTAAAAGTTATATTATAGAATTGGATGGAATTATTGCCTATCATAAAAGTAAATAGTATTAAACACTAAGTTAACTATCGTATGTAATGTTTTAAGTAATGTAATAAAGACGAATACAGATATATAAAATTAAATATTTTATTTAAATAAAAATAGATAAATTGAATATTATAAATGGAATAAGTTATTAAATATTATTTTAAATGTTTCAATAGTTTTAGTAAAATAATAATTTATTTAAAATTAATACGTTAAATAATATTCGGGTTTATTATGTCGTCATTTTATTTTCAGACATAATTCTACTATAAATTGAAAATCTGTAAATTTGTTTTCAAGCGGGAAAGAATTGACCAATAAGAAATAAGTATTCTTGCAGACGAGAAATATTGTCTGTAACTTAGAGGGAGAGAACAAAAATGTGTTGACTCCAAAGCAGAGGTAAAATTTTAAGCTCTCTAATTTTTTTTTCTTCAATTTATTAGTCAATTTTATTATAATTTTAATAATATCTTTGGAAGAAACCAACTGACAATTTAAAAATCATCCGAAGAGAATCTTAGAATAAAATGTTTTAAAAAAAAGTTTTTCATAGTAATGTTTCACTAACTTTACAGTAACCTGCCAGTGGATTCTATCGAAATATAATCGGAGTTTTCAATAGAAAATGGATAGATTCTTAAAACCAAGTTGTAAATTTTATAATGTTCCAAATATGTTAATATTATTCGTTGATATAGTTTATATAGCGTATCACTATGAAAGCTGTTTTCGTGCGTATAAAATCAATGAAAGGACATTGTGCGCAAAGTTAATGAAGATAATGGAAAATAAAAATAAGTATTATTCGTATAAGAATAAATGGACAAAAGAAATTTTAATATTGAAATAGTTTGAATTGCTTTCTTTAAGATGACTTGAGAAAATACTCTAGAAAATAGTTAAAGATCGAAAGTAGTGTATATAAAATAATAATGAATGAAAGTGAAGTTTACCAAGGAAAACACTTGCCTAAAGAAAAAAAAAATTTTACAGAAGAGAAATATAAAATATTGGATCCATGGAAAACGCGATTGGTACCGTAATTATTAAATAATTGTAGTTTAACTAGAAATAAAGATGCATCAACGCGCCGAGGTAATATTCGCCAGAACATTAAAAAGCTTCGTGGGATAACTAAATAAAATGTTTTCTAATAATTTTGGATTAAACACTAAAACTAAAGATCGTCTAAACAGTTTATTAAATGAACTAATTTATTTAAAACTTTAATAAGCATAAAGGAGAACATTCGGACAAAAGAAGAAATAATAAATATTATGGGACTAACCAAGATTTACCGTCAGAAAATATGTGATTATGGTTTGAATTATTTTCTTTACTAATCTAAGTTAAACATTAAGTTTTAGATAGTGATAGGGAAAACAAAATACATTAATTCGTGATATAACATTATATGAAATAATATGTTTTGATTTTGAATTTTAAAATAAAATTGTATGTATGTGGAAATTTGTATATTTGCAATGCTCGAAGAGAAAGAAACCTACTACGAACTCTGATAGGAAGATAAAGATTATTTTTGGTAACATTTATAATTATTAATGATATATAATGTATGTTTTATTTATTTAGATCAGCTGAGAATCGAATGAATGTAGCGCAAAAGTTTTATTGTTATTATTGTTGTAAAACACATTTTTGAAAACAACACTCTAAAACACTTTGAGATGTGATTAGATTTTTAAAAATATGCATACAATAATCATTTTATGTGTTATTAATATAGTTCAATATAACTGATGGTTATGTGATATTTTCTGTTAATTTTCCGATTGGGATATTTAAATGTTATTTTAACAAAACGTAGATGTTGAACCTACAGTGTAATAAAGCAAGACAAATTGTTCTTATGGAATAGGGAAATGTTTTTATATTAGCGAATTTTGTTTATTGTTTTTAAAAAGTAGTTAGTACTTTATCGATGTTGGATACAGTAAAAATCTCGAGAGATAGTTTGGGTAGTGACTTGGTAGTACGTGGTGATTCGGAAACCAAGAGGATGTATTAAAAACTAGGATGCTACAGGGAGTGAAATAATAGGTAGTTTTAGATGTTAATCAGCGTAGTTAACAAAGCCCTACGACTGGTACACATGTTGTCTTGGACAGTGGTATTTTATATATTTCTTGTGAGTCATACTAGATGTTTGGTAAAGCTGAGTAAATATCTGCCACATCATGCTTATCGCCAAGGTTATTAGACAATGAATGTCGGACCTATTCACACTGTTCCTTACATTTTTGAAGTATATTGCGGATAAGTTATCTATCTATTTTCCCGATATCCTATACGTCTTTCACTATCTTTATCTGTATTTCTTGCAACTACATCATTATATGATAAGTCTATTAAAAGGGAAACAATAGATATTTTAGAATGTATGTCATGCTATTATTTGGAATAAGGATAGTTAAGTGTTAACGAAGAGTAGATTATGATTATTGAAAGAAAGATGCAGATATCCTAAAGAAGGGAAGGAGTTAAGAGAATTATTTTAATTCCTTTTTAAGAAATGAACTATAATTTTATAAAAGTATGTCCAAATAGAAATATACAAAAATATTAAATATAATTTCACGTTTTTTTATTGTTAATTATATTTTAAAAAATATAAGTATTGCATATTTAAAAAATACAATAACATTCGATAATTATAGTATATGTGAAACTGTAACAGGTGATAATTAAACCCGTGTTATAGTATTATACATGAGTATGGCTTATGGAATAAATGTATTATAGTTTACGAGCATTGGAGAACAAATGTTAAAGTAATAATAATATTTGAATTGTATGCGGAGTGACTTATATAAAGTTACAAGAAAATGTAATTTTCTTTTAAAAACCATATTGATTGTAAAATTATGATGTTATAAATGATGTTTATCCACATAGGTAATTTATAATGCAGTAACTTTAATATTAAAAGGTAAAGAATGGTGTTACCCATAAAATAGTTAAAATAAGTGATATGTTAAACCTAATGAGAAATAAATAAATAACTTTTTAAAAGACATAATAAGTTTAATTAACGATAAAAGAAATATAAATGTGTATAATTCAGCTATTGTAGTGTAAAGAAAAATGAGGATATCCCTTGTAAATAGATGTAGATGGATTTGTTTGTTTTATTTATTTTTATTGATGTTAATAAAATTTTAAAATTTGTTTATTAAAGACTTGTGTCTGAGTTTTGTTTTCTCTACATCATTGCATGAATTCACAGGGTATGTTCACAACCATTAAACTAAGTATATGATTGTTTGCACAAAAGATAAATAGAGAAGCATGTTTAATCTTAATTATTTATTGATGTTCTTGTAATTAAATAATTATAAAATTGCATTGTGTTACTGGTCATCAATCCATTATCATAATATTTTGCTAAATTATATGCTATTAGTTGCCACTTGCTTTATTTATCAGATTATCTAAACACTGCCACATATTAATTTATTTTATTACTTAAAGATAAAAAAGGGGATATTAGATTATTAACTAATTTATTATGGTTATAAATTTGCGATGAAAGAAAAGCTGTACTAGTTGGATTAAGCAATGAAGATTGTGATTATTATTGTTTTATTATTAATCTAATTTCAGAGTAGTAGATTATGACATGAAATCCTTTATCATATTTTGCTACACCATATGTTTATTAACATATGGATAAATTTAAGAACCTATGAGATTATTTCAGTTGAGCTAGATGATTACTATTATTATTATTAGAGATAAAAGATTAATACTTTAATTGTTAAATGAGTCTTAGTGATTAGAAGTTGTGGAAGTCATAGGAATACTATGTGGTTATTTTTATTTGTAATAGTAGTATAAGGGGGGATAGTGTTCTTATGCCATTGAGGTGGTATCCTGTGGGATATTGTCTCAATGTAATCTACCTTGTCACCCGTATTTCCGCTTCTAGTCTCATGAATTCCTGAATATTTATTTGAGTTAGTTTAAAACAGAACCTAAATTAATTTTAAGAGACTAGAGCTAGTAAAGCATTTAATTGAATATTTCCATTAATTATTAGAGCTAGAACCCGGTTAGGTAATTTTCACTATATTATATTTATTTTGGGGAAGTGGAGATGTGGGAAACGGGGCAGTTAGATTATGGCCCTCAGCGTGATTGGCCCGATGTGTGAGTGGAGCTACACATGATTACAAGGTCAGATTATTGGTGCCGGCAATGTGTTGGAGCCACAGTATTAAAATGGGAAGAGTATAATAGGCTTACATGGAATGGGAAGGTTAAATAAATGGAATTGTGACATGCCAACTTTAGGGGCAGAGATGTGTTAGTGGGGCATCATATTCAATCAACAGTAATGTGATGATTTTAATATTTTAAAATAGTGTGGTTATTTAGGATTTAATTATTACTAGAGCTAAGTGTTTATGATTCAAACAATTGCAATTCTAAGTGGTCGATGATTTGATTATTTTAAAGTATAATACTACGCTATTATAAAAGACTTAGCAAATAAAATTTTTGAAATATGCATATGTG
>JAQFVV010008320.1:0-34311 GCA_028023455.1 Epiperipatus broadwayi
CTAAAGATCGGAGATGATTTGAACTTAGAGAGACCTTCATCTGCGGTTGATTGATAATGGTTGATGTTAATATATATATAATGTGTGTAAAATCTTAATATATATATATATAGTATAACTAATACATTTGTCAAATGTAGCTTTGAAAACAGAATTGAATCTGCAAAAAGAAACTGCAACAATAAGATATATTATTAATTATTTTACAGAAGATAAAAGCGATGTAAATATTGAAGACCAAATTTTCACCCGCTGTTAATATCAAAGCGCCAGTCTCCTTAATTCTTAATAAAGAAGGCCGGCGCTTTGATATTAGTAGTTCGTGGAAGTTTGGTCGCTTCAATAATTGCGTTTATTTTGCAACCTTATATTTATTTATTTATTGTATTAAAGCAACACTAAAATAATACATGTTTATTAGATAATTCTAAATCATTTTGGGAGTTGAAAAAATTAATTATTCAAAAAAAGATATTAAATTAGATAAAATTACAGAGTATTTAAAATAAAACAAAAAGAGAATAATAAAGAAGAAACTGAAAATTATATCAATTTATCGGAGAAGTAAAGCAATATAGAGAAAATCTATATATATTAATATTTTTTATAATCAAAAAATATTTATACATTATGGAAATAAAAATGCAAATCTTTGTAGAATATCCCGGATCTCAAAACGAATTATGAAATATTACACGCTTTGCATATAATGATTAATATATTTATTAATTTGCAGAATTTTTATATTTGTATACATTTTGTTTATTTTGAAGTCAATATATTCGACTCACTATCTATTAAACTATGTTCAGTTATTTTAAACTCTGAAAATAATACAAATTTGACAAAGATTTTAAACAATCTATATGATATAAAGCATTCTTATTTTTGAAGTCAAAAGACTTTTAAACGTATCCTTTCAATTAAATACTATCGTCGAGTAATAAAGTCAAAAGCTAAGATACCTGAATTGACGGTCAATCTTCCCCATTTATGAGAACCATTTCCATTATTTATTTAATCCAGTAGCAAATCTGATTAATTTAATGCTCATTTGCTTTGCTGAGAGTTTCTTGCTAAATTAAAACTATCTAAAAAAAGACAATAAATTAGGTCCCAAAAATTATATCACCGTCAACCATTAACAATCCACTCCAAATTCAATGCATTTTCTCCGATCTTTAGCTCCTCTTCTCTACATCATGCCTGCACACTGTCTTATTTTATCCATCCAACTCACATGTGGTCTCTTTCTGGGTCTTTTATAATCTCTTGGAATCCAGTTTAAGATTTCAATTGTCCATCTATTATTATCTCTTCTAGCAATATGTCTAGCCCAATTCCACTTCAGTCTTTTAATTTTTTCAATGAGGTCAGTAACACCTGTTTGTTCTCTTACGCATATATTGCATTTTTGATCTCTTCTTGTTACTCCCAACATGCATTTCTTCATACTTCTTTGAGTGGTCTGAAATCTCTGTATTGCTCTTCTATTAAGTGTCCAAGTCTCAGATTCATAAATAAGGTAAAACACATTTCTTAAAAACCTTCCTTTTCAAACACATAGGCATATTTCCTTTTAGTATCAAGTTATTTCTACCAAAAGCACTCCAACCAAGGTTAATTCTATGATTATTTTCATCTATTATGTTTCCATCTGTATTAATAATCTGACCAGGGTGTTTGTAGATGTTAACTTCTTCTAACTCATCATAATAAATTTTTATTTTCATATTTTGAGAGAATCCATTAATCATTATTTTAGTCTTTGTAACATTTATCTTTAGTTCTACTTTCATCTGATAACTTCTGCAACATTTCCTGCAGCTCTAAAGCATTATTTGCAAAAACAACTACATCATCTGCAAAATCTAAATGACTTAAATAATCTCCATTTACATTCACTCCTTTAGCTTCCCATTTTAATCCACAAAATACTTATTGCAGCACTGCTGTAAAAAGTTTTGGAGATATGGAGTCACCCTGTCTTACACCCTTCTCAATGTCGACTTTCCTAGTATCATTATAATGGTTGCTGTTGCATTTTTATAAATATTCTTTAAAATATGACAATACACCTATCTCTATATTCCAAGTAATATATATATATATATATATATAATAAAGTTTGATATCTGTATTCGTTTTACAATATATGTAATATACAAATCAATATATATATACACACACACACACAAACTAACTAAAGAAAAAATAAAAATAAATAAAAACACAGAATTACTTCTATAAAAAAGCTTTTATATTTCAACCAGCAGACTACTTTTCATCAGAAAGCAAAATGGCTACTTACAGAAATTAAGTTTTGTTATCTGATACGTAACTGTCTATAATATTTTAGTGCTTAATTTCTGTAAGTAGCCATTTTGCTTTCTGATGAAAACCAGTCTGCTGGTTGAAATATAAAAGCTTTTTTATAGAAGTAAGTCTGTGTTTTTATTATATATATATATATATATATATATATATATATTAAACATAAGTATGTTTTATATACCGGAGTCTAGATATAATATAGGGAATTTGAACACAGACTTTCAAGCTCTCTTCAGCCATCCACTCTATCTTATACAACCGATACACATGATCACACATATGTGAAAAAGATAAATGATCTCCATTATCCATATTTTTTGCTAAACTGCCACTCATCTCTTAGTACAGATCATCTCCCACATATATATAATCGTGCACATTTTGTGTTAAGATAGCAAATATTTGCAATTTAATGGACAGGCTTCAATCTACTCCACTCTTTAACTTTTCAACTATTCCATACCATTGAAAATCTGATGATGGAACCCTCAAATCCTGAATGGCTAAAGGGAATTTAAAAGTCTGTGTTCAAATCCCTTATTTTACATCTAGACTCCAGTTATATAAAATATACTTGTATTTAATATATTACAAATTTAGCCTGTCTCCTACACATCTCTCTTCTGTATATTTCAATGGACAAGTGTCTATATATGAGGAATCAGAATGACTAAAGGTCAGCATGGGGCATGACAATAATATTGAATAATTTCATCATCAGATTTTCAATGGTATGGATGGCTGAAGAATTGGAGTGTGGAGTAGATTGAAGCCTGTCCATTAAAGTGTGAAGATTTGCTAACTTAATATAACCTGCACTGATTATAGTTGAAAGTGTTTCTAAGTGACAGTTATAGATATGTTTTTACAAAATTTTAAGTACTGTATTTTCTAATATTTATTTATAAATTTACATATATATATATATATATATATATATATATATATATGTGTGTGTGTGTGTGTGTGCATGCACGTGCATGAAATGATGATTTAGACCAACTGATAAGTGTTGGCTCAGCATAAAATATATATATTGGAGACAATTTATCTTTTTCACATGTGTGCAGTAATGTGTATCAGTTGTATGGGATAGAATGGATAACAGAGGGAAGCCTGACAGTTTGTATTCAAATTTCCTAGATTATATATATATTAAGATGACGATCATTTGTGAGATAGGCAATAGAATACTGGAATCACTTCAGCGGTGGTTTTTCATTATTTGCCTGAATTCTTGACATATTTTTTTTTAAATCTCAACTTTAAAAAAGAGATATAAATTTTAATAAGTTATTATGCAAAAATAATATATGTTTGAAAAATCAGTCTATTTAATGGATATTATCTCCTCATATCTATAGAATAAAATCCATGTAAATATTTAATTCAATATATACAATTCTCTGGGGAAGTTAAAAAATATTATTTGCAAAATGTTAAGAAAGATGTTACTCTTTCACATTCTCTAACCTATAATAAATAGTTTTCTGAGTTTAAATCCATATAAGAACTTGGGTTTAAGACCCCAGCAAAAAATCTTTTAAGAGAAAACCTTGCTTTACCTCAGAAATTATCAATTAGGGTAATTGATAGTTTCTTAGAAACATCAAAATTAAGTGTTTCTCTATTTAATGGACATTATCTCCTCATACCTTTATAATAAAGTCCATATAAATACCTAATTTAATATGAAAAATATTAAAGAATGTTTTAACTTAAATAAATAAATCATTGAAAATAAATGTTTTCAATTAAACATAGTTTAAAGAAACATAAATGCATCAATATATTGATTAATGGAACCAAGCTTATAAATTACCTTATATGGAAAAGAATTCTGAAACATTAAATTAATTGTAAAACCTTATAGATATGGAAATAAATTCCTAAAATTAATTAATATTATAGACTTTATAAACTTACCATATATGGAAAAAATTCCTAAGAGAGTAATTAATTGTATAATTAAAAAGCTAAGTAATTTCATTGTTTGATAAACTAAATCATACAAACTGATTAAAGCCAAAGAATTTAACCAGAAAAGATAAGTGAAACAAAAGAAGAGATAATATAAAAAGTTAGAGAAAAAGGACTGCTTGCTTTTTCTGTGGTAGCTGCTATTGTTAATGTGTCCACAAGTTGAAGGGCATAGATCATCATCAGAGAATTTTTTTTCCCAGAATCTCAGCTTCTGTTGATCACTAAGTCGACTAATGTTTTTAACAGACTATCTCACTCTTATTATTATTTTGAAACACCTCAAGACGCTCATTGAGGGTTGTATTATAAAGCTTATAGATGATAATGAAGGTAAAGTTAATTACTATCTTTTCCTTAATTGTATAAATAGTATTCGCTATTCAATAATTAATCAGTGAATTAAGCTCACTTAAATGCAAACTTTATATTAGTGTTATCGATCAATACAATAATTATTTTTCCAAATTGTTAATAAATTAATATTGCTAAATATATGTGTTGTTATTCTGTTGAGTTTTATTGTATATTTGTTTGCTGGTCACCCAGTCATAGTTGGGGACACAGCAAATTACTGGCACAGTCACATTGAACCTGTGAGAAGTAGATAAATTAAAAGGCCAAATTATTGGCCGATGCTGTTGTTTAAACCTAAGGAAATAGGAAAGAGTTTAAGCCATTAGTAAGCTTATGACATTTTGGTTTGAACTTAGAGAAAAGTACCAAATTATAGTAATTAAAGTTAGTAGTAAGGCTAATTGTTCAGTAATCAGTCATGAGTGCTTTTGGGCAAAATAGTATATCTGAATTTGAGGTTAGCAACATGTCTGAATGGCCATTATATATTACATGGGTACAAAACTTCTTTACCTTAAATGGCATTGAAGATAATAAAAGGAAAGTAGCTGCACTCATGTGTTTTGTGGGTATTAAAGTAATAGAAGTAGTAAGTCGATTGTTTGAGATACCTATTTCTGAGAAAGTAAAGTATGAGGATCTAATAGAGAATTAAGTGATCATTTCAGCTCTTGACCATCATGGCAGATAACTTGTTTAACCTTGCGAAGAAGGAAGCAACTAAAGCATGAGAAAATTAAAGAGTATAATACAGCTCTTAGATAATTAACCAAAGATTGTGAGTATGGGGAGTTCATGGACAAAATACTCATGGACCAGTTACTATAGAAATGTCTGATGATAGGCTCAAGACAACAATTTCTCACAGAACCTGAGATTACATATGAGATGGCCATTAAGAAAGGCATTGCATACAAGTTATCACTTGGACAGGCTCAGGTGTTTAACACTAAGAGGGATGAAAACCCTACATGTGTGCTTAAAACAGAGCAAGATATGCCACTGAAAGCTGTAAAAAGTAAGAATATTAGTGTAATATGTTTTTGGTGTGGTAAAAAAGCCACATATCAAAAAAATGTAGGTGGCACAAAATATCATGTTTAAATACAGACAAAAGGGGCATTTAGCATGTATTTTCAAACAGGAAGGTAACTGGAAAGGCAAAAGTAAATCACCTATGCAAGGAAATAGGGGAGGTTACCATACAATTATAAATATGAGCACTCAAGTTTTAAATCAGTTTATGATGAAACTATGAATTTGTGGCAAAGAACTGTTAATGAAGATAGATAGTGGGTGAAGTATTTTTCTGATGTCACTATTAGACTGGGTGTCACTGTATCTGGTAATGCAGAAAATAAATTGGAGAAAACAAACATTAGAGCATATGATGTAAATAGAAATGCACTAAGATTAGTAGGCCAGGTGACAGTGCCCATCAACTATTGAAGTAAAAAAATGAATCTACTGCTATACATTGTAAAAGGGAAGATTAACCCTATTCTTGGAAGGGAGTGGTTCCATGAACTAGAAATCCAAATTAAAATTATTTAAAAAGTTCCTATTGATTGAGAAATTGCATACAAAAAGCCAGATTCCTTTAATAAAGAGTTGTGAGAAAATGCACAACCATTCATTTATAAAACTAGTAAATGTCCTTTCATTCAAAAAACTATAGAAATGGCAGATAGTGCCAACAAGGCATTGTAATTCTGTGAAGGGTGGGCCATGTATTAAAGCACCAGCATGAACAATAAAAAGACAGCTGCTGAGAAGAATTGAATCATTTCAAAAAGAGATTACAGTTTTAAGAAAAAAACTAGAAACTTATAAACTAAGAACAAAATCTGTACAAGATGTGAATAATTCAACCGATGACGTTTTTGACTTACCAATTTCCCTTCCGGTAGACATCGACGTTTTTTGCATGACAATGTTGTCATGGTAACCAAGTGACTGGTGTGATTAATCCATCAGAGAGTCAATTTTTTTTTTTTTTTACCCGCGAGATTTAAAATTCATAGAGAAGTTTGGGAAATTTTTTGATTTTTCTGTCTATTGCGATTTTGCTATCCACGGTATCACAGTTACTTTTTTGAGCTGTTAATTCGGGTAAAGTGTTTTATTTATCTGTTTATTTTAAATTTACAAAAAATTTTTGTTAATATTTCTACAATTCTCAAACTTCTCCGGTAAAGTGTTTTTTATTTATCTGTTTATTTTAAATTTACAAAAAGTTTTTGTTAATATTTCTACAATTCTGAAACTTACATTGAATTACGTTTAATGTGTAAATAATTTATTCTCCGGTAAAGTGTTTTTTATTTATCTGTTTATTTTAAATTTACAAAAACTTTTTGTTAATATTTCTACATTACGTTTTTAATGTGTAAATAATTTGAAATAATTTTTTAAATCAATTTTGCAATATGCAGTACGTTTTAAAAATTACCAAATGCATGTAAAAGTGCAGCGTTTTCTGGACGCCATTAATACCAGATTTGCATTAGATCACGTCTTTTTTATTTAGGTGTTTATTTAAAATTTACAAAAAGTCTTTGTTAATATTTCTACAATTCTCAAACTTATTTACAAAAAATATTTGTTAATATTTCTACAATTCTCAAACTTACATTGAATTACATTTTAATTTTATTTTTAATTTCTGAATTATATCATACAGCTATGAGAGTAATACAATGTCTGATATTCCAGTGCTACACGCTGCTGTATTTTAAAATTGAGAATAATATTTTGACGCATGCATGTACATTTTTTTTTTAGTATTTGCCTGACCTGCGTCAGATATTTTTCATTTTTGAATATTTTTTAGCATGTGACCTGGATAATTCAACCGATGACGTATTATCAGTCTACAATTGAATTATGTTTTAATTTCATTTTTAATTTCTGAATTGTATCATACAGAAAATTATTTTTCGTAATTTATTCCGGTAAACTGTTTTTTATTTATCTGTTTATTTTAAATTTACAAAATCTTTTTGTTAATATTTCTACAATTCTCAAATTATTTTTCGTAAATTCATCGGCAATTATAAAAATTACAGGGTGCGACACCATTAATACCAGATTTGCATTAAATGACGCCATTAATACCAGATTTGCATTAAATCGCGTCTTTTTAATTTAGCTGTTTATTTAAAATTTACAAAAAATTTTTGTTAATATTTCTACAATTGAATTACGTTTTAATTTAATTTTTAATTTCTGAATTGTATCATACAGAAAATTATTTTTCGTAAATTCATCGGCAATTTTTAATTTCTGAATTATATCATACAGAAAATTATTTTTCGTAAATTCATGGGCAATTATAAAAATTACAGCTATGAGAGTAATACAAGGTATAGGTGTACGCCAAGCCTTATAATTGAGCATAATATAGGGTGGTTTTATAAATTAGAATATAGTTTTTTCTAAATTATTTTGACACATGCATGTACATTTTTATTTTTTTTTTTTTACTATTTGCCTGACCTGCGTCAGATTTTTGCCCTTTTTTTTTTTTGTTTTTTATCACGTGACCTGCGTCACATTTTTTTTCTTTTTTTTATGTTTAATTTTTTTTTAAATTTTTATATTTTTGCCATGTTTTTTTGTTTTTTACCACGTGATCAACCGATGACGTATTACCCTGAAGGCATATCGGTCTAATGTTGCGTTTTTTAACGTACCGTATTCACGTGATCTGCGGGCACATTTTAGCGATTACATGTGTCCGCAAATCACTTGGAGACATTATCTTAAAAATCACAAGATTAGACTGATATGCCTTCAGGGTAATACATCATCGGTTGAATTATACACAAGTACCGAAGAAATTATTAGTAAAATACATGTAGCTTGCTGTAAAAATAAAAATCAAGAAAGACAAGACCCAGAAGAACCAACACCACAGATCGAGGATGAAGAGGAAAAACCAAAAAGCTGTGAAATGGAACAGGAACTAGAATTAACACCGAATCTGAGTGGATTAACAACTAGATCACCCAAACCCAGGTGTCACATTTGAAAACCAGTCAGATTCAACAACAATATGTAATCATAAACTATTTTCTGGAGTAAGGGGAGGAGTGGAAAATATTAAAGAATGTTTAAACTTAAAATAAATTAATCTTTGAAAAGAAATGTTTTCAATTAAACATAGTTTAAACAAAACATAGACACATTTATATATTGATTAATGGAACTGAGCGTATAAATTACTTTATATAGAAAGGAATTCCTAAAACATTAAATTAATTGTAAAGCCTTACAAATATAGAAATAAATTCCTAAGATTATTTAATATTATAGACCTTATAAACTTATTATATATGGAAATAAATTCCTGAGTAATTAATTATATAATTAAAAAGCTAAGGAATTTCATTGTATCATAACAAAGTAAATAATATAAACTGAATAAAGCCAAAGAATTTACTCCAAAAAAGATAAGAGAAACAAAAAAAGAGATGATATAAAAAGCTAGAGAAAAAAGTCTGCTTACATTTTCTGTGGTAGCTGTTACTGTTAGGGTGTCCACAAGTTGAATGGCAGTAGATCATCATCAGAGAATTCTTTTCCCAGGATCTCAGCTCCTGTAAGTTACTAAGCCAACTATTGCTTTTATCAGACCATCTTGGTCTTATTATTATTTTGAAATGCCTTGAGGGTTTTATTATAAAGCCTATAGATCATAGTGAAGGTAAAGTTTCCTTACTTGTATAAACAGTATTTGCTATTTAATAATTAACCAGTGAATTAAGCTCACTTAAACCAGACTTTATATTAGTGTTAAAGATCAGTATAGTAATTATTTTTCCAAATTGTTAATATATTACTATTGCTAAATATATATGTGCTGTTATTGAGTTGAGTTTTATTGTATATTTGTTTGCTGGTCACCCATTCATAGTTGGGGACACAGCACAATATATATATATATATATAATGGTATTCCTATTTGATATCTGAATTTCTTCAAAGTTATATACATAATCTTGTAATTAAATACTAATAAATATAGTAACATAAATATATGTAGAGTACAAGTTTATATATATATATATATATATATATATATATATATATATATATATATATATATATATATATATATATACTACTCTCCTTTTAATAGCAAATATTGATTACTATCTATATTGGCATGTTTAGTTGTTGACTATATATATATATATATATATATTATTTCACTTATATATATATATATATATATATATATATATATATAAAAGTGAAATAATGCTTAAAGCTAAAGGGGATAGTATGTGACCATTAGAAAGCAGTCAACAACTAAACATGCCAATATAAATAGTAATCAATATTTGCTATTAAAAGGAGAGTAGTTGCATTGACAACAGTGAGAAATATTGATTACTATCTATGTTGACATACATGTATAATCAAAATTACCACAAATTCACAACTCAATCAGACTAGTCAAAAAATAAATTCTAAAACTCAACCAATGGTTTCACTGCTACTACAAAATAATAATATATTTAACCTAAACATTACCCACAATTCCACTTACCTCCCATACTCTCTTAATATTAAAAGAACTTTTAAATAAATCAATTGTTTCATAATCATAAGTTTTTAATAATAAAGATTCTTTATTTTTTTTTATTTCATTTCTCTTAATGAAGACAACCTTAGCTTCATCAAAATTAATAGTGTGGCTCTGTACCTTTTTCATGGTTTGTTTAAAGCAGAACTAAGATTTTTATTTATAATCCTACTTTTATATACTTTTATTCTTTCATTTAAACTCAAACTCCTCTGATCTATATATACCTTTTTACAAAAGCAAGGGATAATATACACTACTCCAGGGATACTCTTTCTATCAAAAATTTTCTTTTTATTATTTAATAAATTCTTCAAAATAATACCTTTTTCTAAACAATTTTTTTTATTTCCAAACAAATTAATTTTATAAAAAGACAATTTAAATGGCAAAGAAATAAAATCATATTTTTATTTATTCTGTACATAATTACAAATATTATTACTATTAAATAAAATACTTTTATATATTTATCAGAGTAGCCAACACTCAAATAATCTTTATAAAATTGAGTTTTCTGAAACAAAGCTACCCCATTAGAATTATTTAATTTCTTCTTATATAAATATTGTAAAAATTTTGAGAAAATTATTAATATAACAGCAATGCAAATAATGAATTATATTAATATAAACAAAGTTATTAAGGTCTTCTTTTAGAAAATAAATATTTGATTTTTGATGGCTTAAAATATATTTTAAATCTCCACTCCAGAATAAATTCTTGAAACATACAAATAAGAACATCCAATGAAAATGAATTCCAGTATGTACAGTTTATGATGCTCCAGCACTCATTAGTTGATCCTGGTTACAATTTTTTACTCTTTAGGTCATTTGTCAGTGTTTAACAATACCAAATTAATCCACTTTGATTTTAGAATGTCAAACTTTCTACACCCACAATATCGACATTTTTAGATAAATAATATAATAATAATTATTATTAATCACTTATTAAATAAAAGATCTTATTATTCTACCTCACATATCCACTTTAAACTTTAGTTGAATATTAATATATCATTTTTAAATTAAACATAAACACATGAATATATTCATCTTTATTTTCCATACCCACACTTTGCATGTTAATATGCCAATAAATTGAATATATGTTTATGTATATGATTTAAGCTTTCTTTGATTAATTACTATGATTTTAGAGTAGCCTATAGTTTCAATGAAATTACATATATATATATGATGTTCTGTGTGTTAATACATCAATAAATTATGTGCTTATACATGATCCAAACTAAAATACAGGTGGCCCACTCTGTATTTTCATTTATTGATGGTTAGTTTATATAGGATTTTCGGTAGCTTCTGCCTTAATTACATTTATATTTGAGCTATCATAATTGATATTTATAGACTTATACTTTGTGTAAATTTTCTTTCAAGTCAAAGTAATCAATAGGCACCAGTTAATATTATTATTATAAGTATATCTACAATCTAGTAACTGGTTTATAGTCTTTATCAGTGAGGAGTTTGAACCTAATTGTGGTAATAATGCATATATACACCAGCAGTTATATATAACATTGATGTACTTCAAGCTAAAAACTTAAAATTAAAAAAAAAACCTCTTAGAATTTGATTTTGACCAAAAACTAGTTTAAGAATTAGATAAAATAAGTTTTATTTATACAAAGGCCTAACAGAAACAACTATTTTACATACTAATTAACAAGTCCTTAAAAATATAATAAATCTCTTTATTGTTGATATTCGTAAACAAATATGGATATACTAATTCCAGAAAAAAAGTAAGGCATAAAGAAAACAAGAATGAGTTTTGGAATGATTATACAAATCAATTCAAATACATTCTTAATAAAACTAATTTTAATGGACTTCACTGTTTTACATGATGTAGAGAACTTTGATCTATGTCAAAATTAATATTTTGGATGTAAGACATCAATGGATTTATAGTTTTGCATAACTCGGTACAGTGGTGGAGTGGCAAAGACTGGAGCGTAAAAGTTCTGGGTTCAATTCTAGTTCTGGAATTAGTCATTCAATATTTTTTTTATTTTAATGAATTTTATAAAATATTATTTTAATTAATAATATACCTTTTTTTTTTTTTTTGCTAGGAACAGTTTGTACTTAATAACAATTTCCAATAATTGACCCCTTTTCCATTGAAAGGAATATTTTATTTACAATATTCCAATTCATTAATTCCTGATAAAATTTAAGAAATAGATGTTCCTGAATCAACTTTTATCTGAGGTAAATAAGATTTCCGTTTGGTTAATTAAATGGAACGGTGCGCTCAACCTGATATTTGAAAGTTTAAATTCTCCAAACCTCCAAAGTAAGTGATTGTACTCAGAGGCTGGATTAACAATTTTGTTATTTGTGGAAGGCCTTAAAAACTTGGATTTTTTAATATATTTTAAAATATTTTGTCTCATTTTGAAACCTATTTCAATTTTCTATCTGTGACAATTGTTAAACTACTACACCTATGACGCCAGCCTCGATCTTACTATCATTTATAAATACCCCCCTCCCCTATTTTCTTCGCTAATTCATTCATTTTTACATTCATATGATTAAGTGATGAATTCCAGATAAATAAATAATAATAACGTAAATTTTTAATTTAAAATTGTTGATGTTTCTACTTTACTATATTATAATCATTACATTATAAGTCTTAATTAGAATTGTTATCCTGTAATTAATCAAACCTGTCATATTCAAAATAAGGTTAATTAAACAAACAAAAAAAATTATTTTAAAAATATATAGAATAATGAATATTCGATATGCTGTATTGCTCGAGAATTCATAAGATGTTCGAGTGCCAGAAATGCCTACACCGGACTTCCGGAATCAATTCTAGGATCCCACATTCCAAAGGGCTACATAATTAACATTAAAAACAGATCTTTAAAAAAATGCTTTTTTTTGTTGGATTTAAATAAATATTTTGTAAACCCAGCAATCAAAAACGCTTTAAATAAATATTTTGCGAACCAACAATTAACGGAGTTCAAATCTAAGACTTCTCTAATTGCTGGTTAGCAAAATATTTATTTAAAGTCCATTTTAAAAAAAAATGTTTAAAAAGATCTATTTTCAATGTTAATAATCTTATCAGCCCGATTTAATTAACTACGTTTGATAAAGCAGCTGTACCTGACATAAATGGCGATATAGTTTCTCTTATATTTAAATAATTGCTATTAGCATAAACAGTCGTATATGCAATTTAAATGCATTTTATCTTCACTATTTTGTTTTTATGCATATTATCGTTAAACATAAAGTGCACGAGTAATAAAAAAAAAGCACTAACAGGATAGAGAAGTGGGTTTATAGCAATTCTTAGGCGTGTAATGGAAATTTTATCTCGTATATATCCTACTCTGAAAATCTGTTAATGTTACAAAAATATGTAGCTTAAGGAAATTGCTCAATTAACATTAGTCACGCTATCTACAGTTTGTCATTTTTGATCTTTCTATTGCTTTATATATATATATATACTTGACATAAAATAATAATAACAGTAAAAGTGTACCTTAGCTCAATTCAGATCAAAATATCCTACTATACATTACTGCCGTTATTTTTTGCTCCTGACAGATTTTGAGCGAATCTTTATTTCATGGAACCGCTGATCGTTTAACTGAACTTGATCACGCAAGGAAAAAATATATAATATAATTACGTTCTAAATTATATTAAATGCATTTATTTATATAAAATTAATTTAGGAAGAAATATTAAGAACTTAATAAAAAAAAAGAACCGCTGTTAAATAGCATTATGTATCGTGTGTAGGTCGCAGCGGGCATACTTTTCTAATTTTTTCATAAATTTCTTATAATGATTTACTGTAGTAATTTTATTGTTATTTATGTCTACAAAAACATCCACTTACTGAACAGGAAATTAATGTGTGGGGTAGGATTCTTTCCTAAAAAAAGAATATACCCACTTATAAGACTCTCAACATTCCTGGCG
The DNA here is from genome assembly GCA_028023455.1 of Epiperipatus broadwayi. Lineage (NCBI taxonomy): Eukaryota > Metazoa > Onychophora > Udeonychophora > Euonychophora > Peripatidae > Epiperipatus > Epiperipatus broadwayi. The sequence continues at coordinate 14,257 of JAQFVV010008320.1, forward strand.
TTCTCAATTTGGAGAATTGAATGTAAACTAATTCTTGGACAATCACAAAACAACACTAAGCGACTACTAATAAACTTTATGAAGAAAATTAAAAAGAGGAACAAATCAATAGCGCCAACGGAAATATTTAAGGTCACATGGAAATTATTTGATTTACCAGACGCCAGTTAACTGGATTTTGAATCTTAGCTCGGATTAGCTGAAAATATAGATATAGGAACTAATAATATAGATATCAGATCTTACATTGTAAACACCTATAACCACTGAGCAAAATGTAAAATCTTAGAATAATTAAAGTAATCAGATCTCACATTATAAATACTTATAACCACTAAGTAAAATGTAAAATCTTAGAATAATATAAGTAATCTTTTAATAATAATAATAATAATAATAATAATTATATATATATATATATATATATATATATATATATATATATATAGAGAGAGAGAGAGAGAGAGAGAGAGAGAGAGAGAGAGAGAGATTACTGCAGTTAGGTACCTTTTAATCTTCATCCTCAAAACCCAGAAATTCATCTCCAGGGCTAAACATTTTGAAGACTATCTCTTTGCTTAACTGTATATTATTTATCTTGTAAATAGATTTATATTTTTGAGAAAACTTTTTATATATATTTTAACCATTTAATTTTAAAATAATTTTTTAAAAGTTATGAGAATATTAACTTATTTTGAATTTTTTGCTTTGACATTGATAAGATTATGAGAGTACATATACATTAGTATGACTGTGTTGCATAGCTATATATAACTCATGCGCATACTTATATACATGTGTATTTGTAAATATTTGTAAATTATTTTTTGTTTTGCAAAAAGTCAAAATATGTATATTAATGTAATATTTATTAAGGCTATAACCTTAAGTCTATGCGCCTGAAAAATTTTAGACATTGAAATTTCAACTCATAATTTTGATTACTGTCACATAAGATTCATCCAATATTTTAGGTATATTTTGAAGGAAAAAAAGTGTGTCCTATATGCCAGCAAATACAGTATATAAAACAAACTATTGGGGTGATGATGGGAAAAATTAGAATTAATTATATAAATATAATATAGGAAACAAAATATTATCCCTCCGATATTTTTTTAAATTTAAAAATGTACAAGTCTTAAGTAAGTGTTCAGTACAGTTATTCTTAGTAGATTATATTTTAATCCATTATTTGCAGTCACATCTAAAGTATTTCTAACCCTGATAACTTAAAACATTTTATATTAAATTTTCTGTTTTTTTTTAACTGATTATAGATATTAACTGCATTTTTGATATATTGCAAATAGGTTACATTTTATTCCAAGCCTTCCTCAGTACAAATGTATATAGTATATAATAGCTTTGTGTTTAGAATACAATATATTGTTTATTGAACTCCATATATATATATATATTGAAATACAGTGCTTAAAAGTTTATAAAAAATATATGTATAACTGTCACTTAGAAGTGCCTTCAACTAACTTGTAGCTTTGTCAACCCATTAAAAAAATTTAAATAATAATAAATAATTTAGATATTAATAATAAATTAAGGGGACACATTTACGTATATTTTATTGAGCATACATTCACTCATGCAGTCACTCCAAATAAAAATAAAAAACCCTACTGTACTTTTATTTTTAAAATATAGTAATTAGTGAATGGTCTGACTTTTATCACTATTAAGTATGTTCTTTATGAAGTATTATAACTTTATTTTTTTATTACATTGCCAAATCCATATAATATTAATATCATTTATGTTCTTTATTACTTTTACAATGTTTTTTACAACCTACTATTGACAGTTTCAATTACCCCAGCAAACTTCTTCAGAACTATAACAAACACAATACAAATACATTAATACATGTATACATGAGCATATAATTTTACATTTTATATATATTCTATCTTATAATCATTATACCTACATACATCTTTATACACCTCTCTACATAATTATTACCTTTATATATATATATATATATATATATATATATATATATATATATATATATATATGTGTATATATATATATATATATATATATATATAATGTATCAGGCGTACCTCAACCCCATTCTAATTTTTAGCATACACATCAGGCATGAGATGATAGTAGCTCTTAGGATGAGATATAAATACTAATTTTAATAAAAATATACAATCAATAATCTAATTTATATTAACAGATTGTAAATTAAGCAAGATCGTGAACATGGTTATTTCATTACCATGCCAATGACTGTCAAAAGGTTAATGGCTGCATACCTTTGAAAGAGCATGAATAATACACGTCTTTGCATGCCACTCCCAGACAGAGAAAATGCCAACTGGCAGTATATACAACCCCCAACCCATTACCTAGCATATAAAAACTCTCTAACCCTGATAAAGTTGTATCCCATTTTCTAGACTCAACCCTCTTATCTCAGGTGATATAGAAAAAATTTAAAAATTGCTCACGGATGTATATTTACTTTTCTTATATTTTCTGAATGAAATAAAATAAATATAATGCATACAACTAAATAAGTTATTAAATATTTATTACACATATCAATTAATATTTTTTAAATCCTGTTATCCCATCACCAATTACATAAATAACAGAAAATAAATTATTCAATCCATTTCCCTTAATGCATAAAAAATGTTTGGATGAAGTGGTCTGAGTTTTATAGCCACACATACAATTAGACAATAATAAAAAATAATAATATGAGATCATTAAATATTCAGTTGTACATGTGTGCTCATTTCTGCATTCATTCCATAGTTTAATAATATTTTAAAATAATGCATTAACATACATTTAAACATATCAAGAAATAAAATAACACCATCATTTTATGCACATTGACTTAACTTAATGTATACACATTTAAATGGTTTGAGCATAATTAGTGTATGATGTAAGACACACATACTCATCTTACAATTTATGTACCTTTTAAAAACAAATGTGGATGAATGACTGACTTAGGGAATCCTGCACATAATGGATAAATGGCTTACATACATTCACCACCGAAATATAAATTAGATCTCTAGCATAATTAGATTTTAAAGATGTGATATAATGTAAATATATAAGTAGTAAAAAAAAAACAATATTAAAAAGGTTGAACAAATTTTAACACACAAGAAAATAATATTATAGAAAGGCTGAAACAAAATTTACCCTCCAGTGTCTTGGGACTTCATCTGGACCTGGGGTTTCTGAATGTGCTATATATCTCTGATTATCAGGGCGGCAAGGACTTCTTTATTTCACTATGGTGGTTTGGTGATCTTCATCATCGATATCTACTGGATCTGGATGGCTACATTTTAATGGCTTTGGAAGGAGTTGGATGGGTATACTGAAGCTGACTTCTACCCCACAATCATTTTGTTGGTTGGTGTAGTAAGGGTATTTATTTTGTGATTATTAATACTGTGACAATCAAACGAACACTGCTATTTCTTGGAAATGATTCCATGAAGATTTGGCTCTAGGCTCTTTCTTGACAGTTCATGTCATTTAAATTGTAACCTGGATGTGAGGCAAATGCAGCATGTAACTGATGGTGATAGGAACTCTTTAGCACCGCAAGATTTTGGAAACTTAACTCTCCCCCAAACTGACTGTGGCTCTCACCATTTAATTTTAGGTCTGTACTCCATAGCAATGGTATTCTGTGTAAGTAATCTCAGGTTTAGTTGGGGTTATAAAATATTGGCAGGGACTAAAATATAATACTAGTCGGCTTGCAATGATCATGCAAGATATCTTCTAAAATGACTTAGCTTCTTTTTTCAATCTTTCTGGTTGAAAAGCATAATAAGAATAATAATCTCTTGAAGTATCTCTGGAAAAATGAATAAAAATAAAAATAAAAATAATATTCTCTTGTAGTCCCTCTCTGGGAAATGAACAAGAATAAGTAGAGAATGATTAATAATAATAATTGCCCAACATATGGTGAACAGTATATATAGCACCTCCATTACATGGTCAATTTGTTTACCCCCTTTGAATCATTGCCCCAAGCTTCTATCTTGTTGGCTATATGTTTAAAAAAATAATTTACATAGCTTCTTTCTTAAAGAATGTTATTTTTAATTAATTTTACAATATTTTTAATTTAACTTATCTGGGTGACTCAGACCACTAATTGATAACATTAGTTTCAAATTTACATACAAAGAAAAAAAATTATTTTGCTATAGATTAAAATTAACAAGATTTTCTATCTCTCTTAGTGTTCAAATTCTTTGCACTCCTTTGTTAGTAAAAATAAGAATACAAAGCAGAATGGCTAAAAATACATTAGTGAATTTTTATATTTGATAGCACAATAGCCATCTGATTTTTTTTTAATGGATTAATCAAAAATCTGCTAATTAAAATATATATATATCGACAACTTCAATTACTTTCTAATTATTTTATTTATTTTTATTTCCTTTAAAACATGTAAACAACTTTTTACAGAAAAAAAATCAAAAATATATAACATTATAAATGTAATACGTTTACATTTTCAAAAATATAGTATGCATATATAATATAACATTATGCATCAATTTACACTTTGGAAAGTGAATATTCTTATGTGTGTGTGTGTGTGTGGGTAAGAAATATATACACAGACAATTTTCTCCACTTTATACAGTTTATATAATAGCTAAATAAAATTAAAATTTATAACTGAACTGTAGATTCACTTCAGCCACTTGGGTGTGGTTACTCATAGGGTGATTGGCGCTATATATATATATATATATATATATATATATATATTAATATATTAACCTTTATTAAATTCTATATTTATCAGTCAATACTTCCTATAATTCATATATGTATATATGTAATTTTTATTTCATTTAATTTTTATTATTTTATTCTTATTAATTTTTTAAATATTTAACTCTAACATTATATATTCATATTTTTATATTTTACATAATTATTATTATTCATTATATTAACACTAATATAAAATACAATAGATTATACAAATAATAAAGAAGAAAAAAGTAGTAATAATAATAATATAGATAAAATTCATTATATAGGTATAAAGACATGAAATAACTGTGTAGTTAAAAATTTAAATAAAGTTATAGGTAAAATTAATAAAAAATTTAATAATATAATAAATGTTAGAATAGTTAATAAAAAGAGAAAAAATATGATTAATATTTTAGAAAATAAGTATATTAGTAATTGTAATAAAAATTCAGATACAGAAATAAATAGAATATATGAAATTAATTGTAAAAAGTATCCAATTAATCATATAAAAGTAAATTATGTAGGAGAAACAAAAAATTCAATAAATAGAAGACTATTACATCATAAATATGATAGAAATTCACTGATATATTTATATACATTAGAAACAAGGCATGAGTTTGAAATGGATTGTACAAAAATGATAAAATTTACAAATAATAAAAGGGATAGAAAAATAAAAGAAGCTATTTATATTAGTAATATTAAGACAGTATTAAATAGAGATTTGGGCCTGAAAAAAATTTGACAAAAAAATATTAGGAAAGATTAAGCATAAGAATAGATTGAAATATATAAAAAATAGAAAGAGGCAGCTACCAAATACTGTAAAATTTAAAAGTTTAAATAGATAGCAGTTAAGATTTGAAAATACAAGTAGAAGGTAGCTACAAAATATACTAAAAAATAATATTATAAATTTTAAAAAATTATACATGTTGAATGTTAATGTAATGACTAATAATAATAATGTAAAATATAAAAATATGAATATATAATGTTAGTGTTAAATACTTAGAAAAATTAATAAAAATAAAATACATTGAAAGGAAAAGTAGAAATAAACACAGACATAATTTTTTATAGATATTTTTCTACATTTCCTGGAATAAAATAATAATAAGTAAAGAATTAAATAACTCTCAATTTAAAATAAAATTTTATTATGAAATAAATATTTAAAAAGGTTTAATAAATATCATTATAATTCTGATTTTGAATTTAAAAACAAGCTTGTATACATTTTCTGTGTGCAAATTTCTATTATCTATTGTGAAATCTTTTTAATTAGTTAAACTGATAAAAATTTCAAAAAGTAGCTTTTAATTAAAAGTGATTTGAATAGAGTAAAAACATGTATGTAGATCACACCTTTGGTCAAAGTCCAAAGGATTAAAGTTAATTGAAATCAGCTATTGATATCATAAAATTTATTTACAAATTTGGCTTCTTTAAAAAACCCACGATGTTGTACAACTCTCAGAAAAGGAAAAATGGCTGCTCAAATATTGTAAAATTCAATTATTAATATTATTTGTTTGTTTATTTCATTTTTGTTTGTTCTTTTACATTTTTCTTTGAACTACATATAATTGAAGTCATATAGTTAAATATTGCATAGTTTATGGCACATTATTTTTAATAGTTTTTATCACATTAGGTTTTAGCATATTAGATTTTTAACATATTTATCTGAATTATTAATTATCACTTTTTTGTGCAAATTTTATTGAACACATTATGGACTTCAAATACAGAAAAATATTACTCAAGTGTGATTTGCTTTTATTTGAATATTTCTATTTCCCTTCCTTTATTGTTTTTTTAAATGTATATCTAAATCTCAACATATTAACTCTTTTCATGAAATTATGTAATTCTTAAACACTCATTGACTTTGAGTTCAGATGAAATGTATAAATTAATAAACATGAACTAATTAATTGCACTGAGCCAGTTTTTAGCCAACTCTGACAGAATCACAGTACTGAGTAAAGTTATGCAATACAGATAAGGTTGTGTAATTGATATGATGTAATAGGTAAATGAGGCACAATATGGAATGTTAGAACAATTTGCTCAGAAAGAGACAATAGGAAAAGAAAGTACAAAGAGGCTTGGGAAATTGAAAAGAATTCATATTCCATCAACATTTTTAAAGAATTCATGTGTTCCATTGTCTGAGAAATGGAATATCTAATTAACTTATTTGCATATTGTGCCTCATTTACATATTACATCATATAAATTATATAAACATACCTGTATTGCATAACCTTATTCAGAAATATGATTCTGGCAGTTTTTTGCCAAAAGTTAGCTCACTGCAATTAATTAGTTTATGTTTATTAATTTAGAACTTTTCATCTGAACACAAAGTTTATAACTTTTGTCTCATATCCAGATTTACCCACAACATTTTCATCCTTAAAATGCATTTTATTTTTCAATTTTAATGTTCACTTTTCTGTGGCAATTTTGAAAACATTATTTAATATGCTCAAAAGCCCTAACTGGATCTTTTTTATAATAAAAATTTAAAATTAAATGCTAAGTATCTGCACTCTATACTTTCCATGATCCTGAATAATTTTAAGCTTTAATCTTGTTACTTTATATATTATACTATTAATCTCAATATTATTATTATTCAGTATCTTAATTTAAATAAATTTCATTTTGTTTATTGTTACAGTATCTATGTCTTTATAGAAAAATCCAAATGCCTCATTCAAAATTATTGTATTCCAAATTTTGCAATCCTTTTTCTTTTGAAAATGGGTTTTTACTACTTTGGTTATGGAGAGCCTAGAAGTCAGAGTTCTGGATTCACCAATATATAATCCATCCATGTGGCTAAGATATACTGCTAATATATTCATAATATTGCAACACACAAAAGCAAATTTGAGGAGTTTTTTGTGCATATCAATAGCAATGAGAAAATCTAATGAATGGATATTCTTTCTGGGCATATACTGGATATACTCATTTCTAAAATAAATACTAAATTCTTAAAGTTTTATATTTTACAAAAATGTCCACACATACCAATAGATATTTAAAAATATCTTCACAGCATGCTTCATACATCTCTCTTCACAACAGCATATTTTTCTGATAAAATTTTCCTGAAAAAAAATCAAATGCTCATGAAATATTATTAACAAATTATACCACATTAATGATATAAATAACTTTACAATGTGGATTCAAAACAATGCCATAAAAGATGTGTAAAATTGGTGCAGTAAAGGTTTTTATGTCCTTTATAAAAAGAGAAAGAATGGAGTATACAAAGACAAACTACAATATTAATTTGGTATTTATCAATAATCAAAAAAATTGGCAACATTTTAAATAAATTAAAGGATTTAATCTCTCTAGGGCAGTGGTCTTCAATCCTTGGCCCATGGACTGGCACCAGTTCACAGAAGTTTTCTGGAAGTCTGCACTAGACTGGTAGGAAAGTTTGTAATAACAAAATAATAAGATTTTAAACTTTTAATTAGTATAAACCATTTTTATTTATTTATTCATCACAATTGCTTAAATAAAATTAATTATAAATCAAAATTTTATCTAAATTATTAGATAATACTATAATTACTAAATAATAATCAAAGGAATTTATCTGAAAATGCAATCTTTAAAAAACAAACCATCAATCTCATGATAATTGCACCACTCCTTTCACATCAAATTCTATACCTAGTAGGCATTTCTGTATTGCATCAGCTCATTTATTGGTCACATATAGCAACATTTTTTATTGCATTTGTATCATCTTTTTATTTTGGGTGTGACATTTCTTTTTGAAATTGTAAACTTCACAAACTGGAGACAGATCATTGATGATGATTTCTCTTCATCAAGAATGTAAATCTATTATCTTTTTTTTTTTTTAGCAAAATTTCATTTTTGTAATGATTGTTTTATTTCTATGTGACACTTTACCAAAACAACTTTTCGTTCTGTTTCTTTTTTTTAATTGGATAAAAATGAGATTAAAATAACACCAGATTCAAAATTTAAAAAAAAAAGAAAGTTTTTTATTATACAAACTCCATATATATATATATATATAATTGAAATAATATTTTTAAACGGTTTATAAACAATTCAAACAATCTTTAAATCCGCAGAAGCACTTTCGGTTACTTTCAAACCTGCCTCAACTGCTATTAAATTCAAAAACTAAAAGCGGAAGCAAACGTCATCAATTCAAATTCCACGAATCTCGTATTTTAATGTTAGAAGCTTGTCGATTTATCAAATGTGTTTTATTCCTGTTTATAAAAATTGCCTCTTTAATTTTTCTTTTACTATGGTTTCTCTCTTCATGAAGAATTTTCACATTTTCAAAATTAAATTTAAATTTATGTTTACATGTTTTTTCATGATCAAAGAAAACTGAAGAAGATATTAAATCACCATTATTTTTATTTTTTACACGCTTATATAACAATTCGTGTTCCTTCAATCTTTTCTCAATGTTGCACCTAGATTCACCTATATATGATAGCATACAATCACAAAAAATTTGATATATGACATTACTTTTTTGCTTGATAGGTATGACATCCTTAGAATTATTAACTAATTTGTTAATATTGTTTGGAACGTTCCATGAAACATTAAATACATTCTTATATAAATCCTTAAAAAATTTTACTTGTGGATTTGAAATAAATGGAATAGATATCCATTTTTTATTATTAATCTTCATTTCTTTTAAATTATAATTTTTTTTAAATTGACTTAAAGTATTGTTTATTTGTTCCATTTTATAACCAACATCAAGCAATTCCTTGGCAAATATCTCAATATTTTTCAATTTATCACTTTGGTAACGACATAATTTTTCATTTCGAAACAAAAAAGATTTAAAACTTGCCATCTTATGCATCATTGGTACTTTTGATTTAAAATTTATATATCCTCTTTTTTGCAATGGCTTAATTATTAGTTTATAATTTAATAGTAAACTAATAATTAAGCCATTGCAAAAAAGAGGATATATAAATTTTAAATCAAAAGTACCAATGATGCATAAGATGGCAAGTTTTAAATCTTTTTTGTTTCGAAATGAAAAATTATGTCGTTACCAAAGTGATAAATTGAAAAATATTGAGATATTTGCCAAGGAATTGCTTGATGTTGGTTATAAAATGGAACAAATAAACAATACTTTAAGTCAATTTAAAAAAAATTATAATTTAAAAGAAATGAAGATTAATAATAAAAAATGGATATCTATTCCATTTATTTCAAATCCACAAGTAAAATTTTTTAAGGATTTATATAAGAATGTATTTAATGTTTCATTCTACGTTCCAAACAATATTAACAAATTAGTTAATAATTCTAAGGATGTCATACCTATCAAGCAAAAAAGTAATGTCATATATCAAATTTTTTGTGATTGTATGCTATCATATATAGGTGAATCTAGGTGCAACATTGAGAAAAGATTGAAGGAACACGAATTGTTATATAAGCGTGTAAAAAATAAAAATAATGGTGATTTAATATCTTCTTCAGTTTTCTTTGATCATGAAAAAACATGTAAACATAAATTTAAATTTAATTTTGAAAATGTGAAAATTCTTCATGAAGAGAGAAACCATAGTAAAAGAAAAATTAAAGAGGCAATTTTTATAAACAGGAATAAAACACATTTGATAAATCGACAAGCTTCTAACATTAAAATACGAGATTCGTGGAATTTGAATTGATGACGTTTGCTTCCGCTTTTAGTTTTTGAATTTAATAGCAGTTGAGGCAGGTTTGAAAGTAACCGAAAGTACTTCTGCAGATTTAAAGATTGTTTGAATTGTTTATAAACCGTTTAAAAATATTATTTCAATTATAATTACAATATTATTTTTAATTAACGGATATTTTTATTTATTTTATATATATATATATATATATATAATCATCTTGTATATTTAACATTAAATACAGACATTACATTTATCATAATCACTGTCATGTAATTACACTAGCTGTGATATTTCCCAACATTCAGGCGAATAACATTTTATTTTTGCATGTTTTAACAATGAAATAATAAATGTAGCAATGTAGGCACATTAATGAGAATGTACTGTTTACTGTAGCAGTATGACTGTGTAACTTGAGAAAGAGTGTTCATCATGTGAAGATAAGCAACACCATTACAATACATAGTAACTAGTGTGTTGTTTTGGTCAGTTATAACAATTACACTCATCTAAGGCTAAGCAGTTTAAATCTTTAAGAAAATTTATCTGTAGATTTCTGCTGGTCCGCGAAATATTATCATTATTTTTGCTGTTCTGTAAGTGAGAAAAGGTTGAAGACCACTGTTCTAGAGATCCAGGGAGTCTATAAAAAGTTTTATGGAGTTTTCAGGATTTCTTACATATGTCTGAATAATCATCATATTTGTGCTGGAATATGCAAAGCAACCCCAACTTTCTCAGGATACACTTTCCACATTTTATACAATGTTTATAAAATAGATTTTATGAATATCTAAACCTTATCCAGATATGAGACTAATCTGCATTGATAAATGTATTGATTTGGTTAAGTTACACCATCTTCTTTTTGGAAAAAATTCATAAAACCTATTGAAAGATAATGCCATTATTTATCCACCTTTGTCCACCACTTTCTTTCTCCATCACTCTCTTTCCCCATCACTCTTTTCTGCCTCTGAACCATCATTGTTTTTAATGACTTATGACCATTTTCTCAATGAGTAATTTTTTCAAGGATAAATACTGATTGAAAAAAAAATTAGATCTAACTCTGATTTTCTATCTCAGTTCCTATCTTGCTGCTAAATTTTCATGGCTAAAATAAGTTAATCATATCTTGAAGGAAAATAAATAAATTAAATTCTGGTGTTTAAATGATTTTTAAATTAAAATAAAGTTTTCTCTTTTTTTTTAAGGTATCTCTACAATATTTTTAAATGACCACCACTGCACAATTGGTGTTGGAATCCAGTCAAAATATTTATTACTTTTAGATTATAATAATGGAACATATAAATAATAAATAATTTAGACAGAAGTTCATTTGAATATTTAGACTGCAATCATTATCAACCGAACTTATTTAGATGAGTAACGGATGTCATGTTATTTTCCATAAACTGTCTATTCCATTATTACCAGATTATCTATTTATTATAGAGATTTTAAAATGATTGTACAATAAATAAACAATCTGCTGATACTGAAATATGCAATACCTGGAAAATCACATGACATCCATTTCTCATTTATAAAAGTTCAATTGTGATCTAAATAATTGAAAGTACTTTTGTGGAAGTTATAGATTACTTTCACTTTGCAATTACAGATATTTAGAAGTTATGATTATTTATTTTTTACTACAATTATTAAAATCAATATTTCACTTAATACTCAAAGATTGCCAAAAGTAAGACTCCTTCTTTATTCTTTGAATATATCAATGCTGATTGCAGATCAAATTAAAACAATAGACACAATTCTTCATATATTTTTAAAACAAATCCAAAAACTAAGCTTATATAATAACAGAGCCTAAACATAGAATGTTATCATTCTATCATTTCATTGTTTTTTGATGCTACATAACTCAGAGAGAAAAAAAAATAATTGCAAAGTTTTACATATAGAATATTTTTAGTGAATTATATTCTACCTAGGCCTCTTTTGCGTCGTCTTGTAATTTTTTATAAACATCATTTATATAAAATCAATAAAATATTTAATGTTTATAATAACGACTCGATCAGAACTTTGTACCTCCCTCTTACACAAAATCCTATCACGGGGCTGTCGGTACCTCGGGTAGAGTGGTCAATATCATTTGCAAACATTTGCCAATAACATTAATACTCGTTTACTAGATTACACATTAGCCAATCAAACTTTTTATTTATTTAAAGGAAAAAAATCCAATGGGCGCCAGCTGACCTTTGTCGACAAGTGACCAATATGATCTAGTACCTGCTCCCGCTAGCTCAGCTACAACAATCAATAAAATATATACTCCGCCTACCTAAAAATCAATTTACGAATCTTTCTCTGCGCTAATTTTCTCGCTTTCTTTTTTTTTTATTTAATTCAAATTTAATTTAAGTAATCACTAACCCATTAAGTCTCCATTTACGCTATTTCACTTCGTTTGGTCTTATAATATAATTAATTACACTTTTGTTCAAGTTTAGATAATATTTAATACAACCAAAATATCATATTATACATACATTTAGAAAATAATTATACGCACACAATTATATTTGAAATCACAATAAAATCTCTGGGTAATGGAGCTAAAGACAATTAGTAATTATTGTTCGTAACATAAAGTTCAGAGTTTATTATTCCATATATTATTATGGCTTTTAATTAGTGAATTAAAAATGAAATAAATATTACCTAGCTTTCTCCTTTATGCAAGGTTCCGAGCGTAGCTTCTGATAGTATTTCCTTCGGTCAGTTAGCGCTAACTCTTTGCAATCCTTTTCCCGATGTCGTTGGGATCCTGTGGGCTTCACCGTGGACACTCCGTTTCCTTCTTGTTTTACGCGAACATAATCGACATTCGAACTGACTGCTGTTGGTATTGCATGGAAGGATTCGGTCGGCTGTTCACACGATGGGTTTAACAATGCAGCATTATGTTTTATTTAACTTTAGACGTATATTAATAATATGACTATGAAATTAAGAATAAATCAGAATCAAATTTTAATCAAAATATCAAATTCAATCTAATAATTCAATACTCTAATAATACAATAGAAAATTTGCCCCTTTTATATTTTACGGTCCTTATCTTGCGGATTCAATCTACATTCTGAATTTCTGCTATTGGACAATTATTTCTTTTCTTTCGACTCTCTACACAGTTTCATTGGTCATTCTTTAGATGATTGCAAATTTCAATTTCTTTGTTAGAGTTATTTCACTAACTAGCCGTTTAATGGAAATTTCTCATGTTTGTCATTAGCTCCCATTGTTCACTACATTCCTTTGGTTATATATTTTTTTTCTTTATTATAAGACAAAACAAACTCCACCTTGCTTTTTTTTCTTTTTAAAAGCAATCTTAAATCAAATTTCAATTAAATCCAATTTTTAGTTAAATCAAGTTTTAATTCTTTAGGTTTTATTTAAATGTGATTCAAAAATTATATCTTATACAACTGTCTAATTTATGCTTTTAACGATAAACCCTTCTATGAGAAAAAAAAAATTCTTTTTATTCTTATTTTACCCTACAAGACCTTTTATTTTTATTAAATATTTAAACAAATCTTTTATCAATTTATATTTCTCCCAAAATTATGTGTAACTCCGAAGAAAGCACACTCCTTCCTGATGTATCTCGGTACAATATATATATTGTAAAAGATCGATAAATCTACCTTTATTTATAAAGTCATTTGTTGGTTTAAAAAAAAAATCTCTTTGATTTGATTTTTATATGTTGAGTGTTATTATTGTTTATGGTTATTAGTTATAGTTATTGTTGTTTGGATTTATTATTTTATTTATTTGTTGATGGTATTTCGCTTTAAATATTTAATTGTTATTATTGTTGTTATTCTTAATGGTGAGATTTTTAATAATAATAGTGACATGTTCTAATTATTATAAATAAAAAAACATAAATTGTTAGTTATAAAAAAAGATTATTTTATTTTAAGTGATGATTTAAAAAAAATGCAATGTTATTATTTATGTATATATTTTTTTTAAAAAGCTATCAAATAAATTTTCGATTTAATATTTTTTATTTTGAATGTTATTGTTTAAAAAAAACATATGTAACAATGGTTTTCAAGAGTGCATGTTATGTGACATATGAAAACAACAACAACAACAGAAAAAGATGCCATCATTATTAAAATGGTTATTAAAAGAAACTGAAGGGGAAAAAGCTAATTGTACTTTTATATTCGGTATCTTCATTTGTCAAGATAATTGGATAAATTGCTGCAGTAAACACATTAACCATGATCAGCTAAAATATATATATCGCAGCCAAGGGGCTGCACCTTTTCTTTTTTTTATCCCAGATCAATTTAAAAAGAAAAACTAAGCAAAAACTCAACATGAATTTCATCACGCGTCTTAAGTTGAAATGTAAGACAGCTATCTAAAGAAAAAAAATCTACAATGGTAAATTCAATAACAATTTGGAAGCAACTAAAATTAATCCAATATATTGGATTCAACATTTCAATTTTTTTTTTCAAGGAGAGAAATCTTTAAAAAATGGAATATATATATATATGCATTTGGAAACTGATAATTTTTATTAACGTGATATTTTCGTCAAAATTTAACCTTGGCTAGAATGCATTCAAATATTAAAGAAATATAAAGGAATAAAAGGGAATAAATAACTTTATTAATGTAAGTGATATGTTTATATATATATTTTTGAGATCGATATTCATTGTTTTGTTGTTTTTTGTTTTTTTAAATAGAAAGATGAAACATTTTTATAAGTACAATTCTGTTCTATTTAAGCGTCTTGATTTAAAAAAAAAAAACAAATGTTTTATAAATGTCAAAATTAACACTTAAGTATTTGAAATTTGTAAATAAGGCATATAAGTTTGGATTGCATATGGGCTATTATATATATATTTTAATAAGTGAAATTTATCTTTGCAAATTTTATTATCAAAAATTTTATTATTTATATAACTTAATTTTTTAAAAATATTTTTTTATTTATTTGATAATTAGATATGTTCTTAGGGATGGATCATAGATTGAGTTGATTTGTTAAAGGTTACTATCGTCATTATATATATGCTTGTAGAAATAAGTATAGTCCAAAAGTGGATATAATATATAAACCTTTTATAATGTAGTGAGTAAATTTTGATGATTTCTTTTGATTTAATGATATGTAATCGATTAACCTAGCTTTGACGACATATCTATTATATCTATTTTATTAATTTACAATATTTTACCAGTCAATTATTTACTTATTTATTTATCTATTTTCATTTTTAACTTCATATAATAACTCTTATGCCAAAACATAAACAACAATTCATATATTTGCTGTATATAATATACTTTTTTTTTAAAATTTGAATATTTTGAAAATATAAATATTGGTGTGTGTTTATACTAATGTACTAATATATACTTGTTGAGCACAAATATGTCTTTGTCTATTTAATATATATACTTATTGCAAGTATATATATATATATATATATATATATATATATATATATATATATATATATATATAGGTTTGTATTTTAAAAAATATTTAAAACACTGATACTACTTAAAATCAAACCATGATATAGAAATAAAGGATGTATTATTTGTTTTATAAGTAATGCCTTTGTATTTTATTTGGAAGAGTGTTAATATTTTATTCTTTTTTTTTTAGTGCCAGAGTCATTATGAGGTTTATTAAATTCACAACTTAATGAAGAATAATTTCATATTTCAATTATTAATTAGTTTTGAGGTCACTTGTACAAGTCAATGTTCATTGATATGTTTAAATATACATAAGTTTACTTATGTAATGTGTATATTAGATTCAATAAAATTCCTTTTTGTTTCTGGTATATATATATATTATAACGATCGAAATGTTAGTGAAGATCGAATCTAACTGCAAACACAATATCTGCTCTACAAGGGCGCCATCTAGGCATTTGAGCCTAGAAAAATTTATAGAGTAGGCAGATACGCGCTGTTAAGATTCCACTTTATTTATATATTCAGATCGTTAGCCCAAGTCACTAGCTCAGTGAGTAGCAGAGATAATAAAATATCTTAATTTTATATCTTAAATATAAAAGATTAAAAGCCACTGCCAGAAATTTACACATAAAATATTTATTTACGCACATATAAAATCATTCTAAATTCAAGGAATAGGTTTAACATTCTTAGATTTTTATATTACTCTTTATTTTTACATTTACATAAATTTCAATGATTTTAATTTTTTTTATTTAGATTGTCAAGTATGAATAGACTACATAGATCTGCATTTGAAAATAAAACATTCTATCCCTATTTAACCTTAGGCTAAAATTCGCAGTCAAACTGGCATCAATCCATCTGATACATTTATGTATTCAATGTAGCATGAAAATACAACAGCACAAATATACTATACTGTTAGGAATGGACATCTGAACAATATAGTTTGAGAAAACATTGACTCTTGTCTAATACAGGAATATGATGTCTGTATAGCAAGAAGAACAATAAAATAAAAACTCCATAGGAAGGGACCGCGATCCTTTTTGCCGACTTACAATCCCATCCATAGGCAAAGGGTTGGTGCGGTGTATACAGCGATTCTGCACGTAGCGAAACTCATACTACATCTACTAATTACACAAATATATCCAATCCATTGACCCAATTCAACAACGACACAAATAACCTAAGATTTCCCTCCCCTAATATAACTTTACAAATCTATATAGCCATTCACGCCCGACTTAAGTTTAACATTTAGATACGTTTGCACAAATGAATTTTATAAAATTTGTTTTAAAATGTTGAGTACCGATCAGTTGCACAGATCCCACAGTCAAAAACATTCCAAATTAAACAGAAACGATCAAAACACAAAGTCATCGATAAACATCACTTGCATAGGGAATATTCAAATCCCATTAGCATTCATCGTAAGATGCTTGCAGTGATATCGTTGACATCTATTCTAATCAAATGTGAAACCCACAACCTTATCAACCGCTAACGAATCTATGCAACGTCTATACCCAACCTGAAATTTCCTCATTTAAAATTTAACAATAAATATCAATACAATAAATAATAAATGGAAATGATTTTTTTTTATCAAACACACACCTATATAAAATTTCACATTATCAATTTAGTTGACACATAAGTCAGAGAAAAGTTCCTTTTTATAAAATTTAAATTTACTTATCAATCTTTAAAGTTCTTAATTAATGTTATGATTTTAACAATTGTTCAGTTCTATTGCTTACAGTAGGGGAGTCCATATTCCCATTGGCAATTCTCACGCAGACTTTCCTGGAAGACCGGTCTGATATTTTGGAGGTAGCAGTTGCTGGTTCTGTTCTGGTATCACAGTCTTTGCATTTTTTAAAATAAGTGAGTGAGGACGACAAGTGCGTCTTGTCGCCAGACTCACCAAAATCAAGTTGGAAAAACTGACTTGAACTCAATATTTTTTTCTGTTTATAGTCCTCCTATGGATTCCATGAACAAAAACGTCACTGTTCTGTTTTTTCGTTATGGTCCGGGCCTTTATTTGGCTTCCATTGGTCAAGCTAAAATCTCTTTCTTCTCTTATCTAACTTTCCATCTGACTTTTTAATTAAACAGCTTTTAGATAATTAATAAACAATCATTTCCATTTATAGATTACAGGAATTAATTAATACCTGTTTTTATTTTAACTTACGTTATTTTTTTATTAAAATATTTTTATAAATCTTTTTTTTTTTATAAAAAATACATTCAAATACCTTTTTTTATTTATTAAAAAAAATATTTTTACAGTTTAGCATCTGTGCGAATATATATACGTATAACAAACGTTTTTAATTTTAGCGTTTAGTTTTTTTTACTTTTTTTTGCGAACTTTAAAGTTTTTATTTCAATTTAATGTAACGACATATTTATATATCGTTACAATATAATGTTATTCAAATTAACTCTGAGAATAAATTATAATGATAAGTCTCATTATTGCTCTGTACAATTTTGATTTATTTCATATATAGCTAGTTGGAAGGGCAGATAAGTAATTTGTTTAAATATAATTGGGATAATGTTATCCATTACATTTTGTTTCCTCAATCATTGGGACAATTTTATCTTTCTTCATTTAGATTATACTATCTATTACATTTGGCTTTCCCAATGATTGGATCCATTTAAATTGTTAAGATATTTCTTTATATGTATATTCCAGTCTATTATATTTGTTGTTCAATGTTTTGGGCATTCTTTTCTCAGTATATGTGTATGATATGCTATGTTTATATTATTTAGATTGTTATGATATATGTATTCTATTACATTTCACGCCATCATTAGGGCTTGGTTAAGTGGTGATTATTGTTGAAGAGTCCGTACTATTACATTTGATGCCTAAAACATGAGGCTTGATTCAAATACGATTCGTTTTATGATGATGGAGAATAATAATACAGTTATATCCCATACTATTACATTTATCGCTTTCAACTGGAGCAATCGTGATTCTATTACATTTGGTACCCAATGATTGGCCCTATTTCAATTGGTAACAGATGTCCTATTGCAATTTTAACAATGTTTGGGGCCTTCTTTTTATCATATGTGTATTTTCATTTGAAATCATTTAGATTACATAGTTCTATTACATTTGGCATGCCATCTTAGGGGCATGGTTAATTGATGAGTGTTGGTGACAAATAATCTATTATATTGGATTATCAACTAAGGCTTGAAAAAACAAACTTATATCAATGTTTTATTTTCCATTATAAGTGATTTTTAAGCATAAGTCCAATTAGTGAATGTTTGTTGATGATTATACTGTACTAGTTAGAAGTTTTGATAAAATAATAACAATTTTAAAGTAAATAATTAGTGAGGTGTTAATTTTTTTTTTTACTGTGTATGAATGGTGTTAAGTTTTAAGTTAAAATTATATTATTTTTTTTCTTTCTATTTTATACGGACTTTACCCAATAAGTAGATTTCAGTTGTAATGGGATAGAGTTAGGCATCAATTTAATCATTTTATGCTTAATTACCATTATCTTGGGTGAATTTTGTCTCACTATATTATCGAATTAGTTATTTTTAATGCATGTAAACATTTTATTACATTTTAAATATTTCAATGTTATATTGAATTTGATATGAAATTTCCACATTTCAGTAGTGTATAAGTGTAAAGTCCTCATTATCATTACACATCAATAAATGTTAGTTAGTGATCTCAGTTATTTACTCTCTCTCTCTCTCTCTATATATATATATATATATTTAGAAATTTGTTGATGTTATAGTGATAGATGAGATTTTTTTATAAACCAAGAAGTTCGTGAGTTCAAAACTAGCTGAAATTTAGATTGTTGGATAGCTAATATGTATAATAAAATTAAAAGACTTGTACTTTGCTTAGTTGAGCTTGTTACATATTGGGATAATAGTGAGAGATGGTGAGCCCTTGATCTGTGGTAATTACTACATGAAATATATATAT
>JAQFVV010008321.1:0-34295 GCA_028023455.1 Epiperipatus broadwayi
TACAGAAACTAGTCTGGGATATTTGATGGGTAGGCATTAGTTAGGAATTTTATGCACAAGCCTTCTGACATCCATTGATTACTCTGTTTGGCACAGGGTGGCACTACGGTATGGAGAGTTTTGCCTTTGTTTACAAACAATTATGTGCTAGTATAGAGATGGTGATTATGTGATAGTTACATATACTATGCAATTACATAGTGAGAATAACGTAGTTCGAAACACATATCCTGCCTGCAGGAAATATAAGTTCATTTTTTTATTTATTCATCTTTATGTAAAAACATTTATAGTTAATAAACTTTATTTATTTACAGTTATAAATAGAGTAAAGACTGCTAGATATACATTCCAAGTGAAAAGTATGCATAAAATGTGTTTTTTTTTATTAACATTTATACTTAGATATAATTAGATACACTGATTAAAGTTGGATACTTTTGGTAGGGAAAAAAATGTAGTTAAGTTTTTTTAAAAATGGGGGGCAAAGTGTTGAGACCGCTATATGTCAGTTTTACCCACATCTTTTTCCATTCTTTAAACAATCATATCTTATTCATATATTTGGTATCCATTAATCACGTAACTTTAACACAATAAAACAAAATAAAATGTCCTCTAATATTAATAATACAATAATGAAACTTAAATATATTCCAAACAATGGTAAACAATTTATAATATAATATAAATAAAAACTCATAAAGAAATATTTTTGATTATATTCATAATCATTATCAACTCAACTTTCAAAATGGAATCATCTATTACCAACCGGAAACACATGTCGATTTAAATATCCCACAAGTCATTAATTTTAACATTTGCTGACTGTCTGTTTATTATCGTATTTTTATACACAATTTTATATTTGAAAATATTCTAGGACATACTGCAGCAGAGGGATAAATTTTATAATAAGTACTATTATCAATTACACTATTTTTGGCTTTTTTAAAAATGTTATTCACAAATTGAACACGTAAACTTTCAGTATTTACCTTGTTAACCTTTATAAAATTGAGAATACTCATTTGAGTAATGACTTTATTTTCATAATCCGATTTTAGTAACAAGCACAGCCGTAAGCCTTTATCCTCTTTTATACAAACAAGATTATTTTCAGATGTAAATTTTCTAAATTTAGAAATTTGTTCAATTATAATTGGATTGAACAAATTTCTAAATTTAGAAAATTTACATCTGAAAATAATCGTTTGTATAAAAGAGGATAAAGGCTTACAGCTGTGCTTATTACTAAAATCGGATTATGAAAATAAAGTCATTACTCAAATGAGTATTCTCAATTTTATAAAGGTTAACAAGGTAAATACTGAAAGTTTACATGTTCAATTTGTGAATAACATTTTTAAAAAAGCCAAAAATAGTGTAATTGATAATAGTACTTATTATAGAATTTATCCCTCAGCTGCAGTATGTCCTAGAATATTTTCAAATATAAAATTGCATAAAGAAAAAGAACCATTACGTTTAATGATTGATTTTGGGGGTGCTTTCTATTATGAAACATGTAAATTAATTGAGAAAATGTTACAAGAAATTCTTGTTTTTGGTATGTATACAATACGTTCATCATTTGACTTCGTTGGTAAAATTAATAATGTTGTTATTGATAATTATGATGTAATTTGTACCTTTGATATCAGTGACATGTACGGATCAATTGACAGAATGACTTCTATTGAAATAATTAAGAATGCATTGAAATTAAAAAATGTTAACGTTAAAATAATAAAATTTATTATTGAAACATTAAACTTTATTGATAGAAACATTTACACAATTTTTAAGCACGAATTTTATAAAATGAATAATGGGTGGCCGATGGGACTTCCTACAGTTATCCAGATATGTAATTTTGTTATATCTACATATGAAGAAAATATTTTAAAAAAGGATCATTATAATAAAGATATTATTTTATACAATCAATATGTTGATGATGTTTTTGTTTGTGGAAAGCCAAATGTTATTAATGATTTGTTCAAGGAATTAAATAATATAAAGGGCTTAAAATAGATTAAAATAGATGAAAATTTAATGAGTATACAATTTTTAGATCTCAAGATAACCAGAAACAAGGATAAACTGGATTACTATATGACTCTCAAACCAATAGCAAAAAGAGGATATATTCCATATGAATCAAAAGTACCAATGTCACATAAAATAGCAGGTTTGAAATCCTTTTTATTTAGAAATGATAACCTTTATAAATATGCATCAGATAAAACTAAAAATATTGAAACTTATTATAATGAATTGTTAAAAGTTTGATACAATTATAATTCTGTTTATTATACTATTAAAATTTTTACTTATAAATATAAAAATAATAATAGTGTTAATTCTTCTGATAAAAAATTGTGGATATCAATACCATATATTTCAAATCAACAGGCAAGTTTCATTAAGAAAATTTATAAAGGAATATGTGATATTGCATTTTATGCACCACCTACATTAAATAAATTAATAAACAATTCAAAGGATAAAACTTTATTTACAAATAAAAATTGTATCATTTACAAATGGACATGTGGGTGTGGCCACAGATATATAGGTGAATCGAGGTGCACATTGGAAAAAGAACAAAGGAACACTTATTGTTATTTAAAAGGGTTCAAAATACAAAACAAAATTTTAAAAATAATGATAATTTATCAGCTTCTGTCTTTTATGACCATAATAAATCATGTATATATGGTTTCGATTTTAATTATAACAACATAAAAATATTGGAAATTTAAAGAAATAATAATAAAAGGAAAATTAAAAAGGCGATGTTGATATGTAAATACAAGCAACATTTGGTTAATAGGCAAGAAGCAAACATTAAGATCACAGAATTATGGGAAAGTTGACATCATAGAATTATGGGAAAGCTGACATTTTAAACATGATAGTTGACAAAGCTACAAGTTAGTTGAAAGTGCTCCTAAGTGATGGTTATACATATATTTTTATATGCTTTTAAATACTGTATTTTTAAATATTTATTTATAAATTTGCATATATATATATATATATATATATATATATATATATATGTCATATTATTATTACTATTTGCAGAATATCCTGCAAATAGTAATAATAATATGACATCTTTTATCCATAAAAACATTAGAATTAACATATATATATATATATATTGGAGATATTATGTTACAAAATAAAAAAATTATGAATAAAATGGTTGGTAGTGCATATTTTTCCAAACCAGGATCTTTGGATTAAAGTTAAATATTGTCACTTCCAATATACAATAACAACTCCTGCCTAAATTACAACTATTCATTTAATTTTTGGCCCTTCGGCAGATTGACATTTCCATTGTTCTTTTTGGTAGTAATTTTTGTAAAGGATCAATATTTTAATTTTGGTATTTAAATCTTATTTTATAATATAATTTAATAAATAGAACTTTATTTGTTAGAGATATAAATTTACAAATGAAAAACATCCTAAAAAATTGTAGTTGACTTTTACAAATATAGAAAAAATTATAAAGTAAAATAAAATAAAATATATAATGAGAAAAGTTACTGTATTCTTAGTGGTCAGTTATTGTACTGTCATTCAAAAAAGTAAATAAGTAATATTTTTATTGATTGAATTTCATTTGTTCAGCACTAAGAAAATAATGTTTAGTCATTGTAAATCAATCTATGAAATTCTGTTCTAAAATTTAAAATTGTATTTATAATTATTAAAATTATTACAAAAGTTCCATACTATCATAGTAAACCATTATCCAGTGCAGTTCTTTTTTATCATTATGATAAAGTTCTTTACTTGTAATTTTTTAAAGCAAACCATATTGGATTAAAATTAAAGTATATTTACATATAAACAATGATGATTGCCAATTCCTCTACAAGCTTTATGATAAATTTACATATATATGATATATTTACATATATTTGTTTTTAAATAATTATTGTGCAAATATATTATAAAAATAATCATCAGTATTTAAATTAAACATTAAAATGATAGAAGTATACAATTGCTTTCACAAGTGCACTCTACCAATCAGTGATCTTGTAGGCGGAGTTTGCATATTTTATAGTTTGTTTTGACTGTAGATTTCTGTAAATTGCTGATCTACTCAGTTATTTTAACTAATAAAACAATACAGTTTCTGTCAACAAAATAAATGCAAAACTAGTAAGATAGTACTACAAATAGCTACAGGAGAGAGAAAGAAAGCCCAAAGCAACTCTAAATAAAAATCATCTTATGAATTAATAAGAAGGTTAAAGGAATATGAATGTATAATAACTTTAAACTATCATGAATAAAATTTTAAAATAATAACAACCCACTGCATATTGCAATTTTCACAATTTATCTGATTACTTTAATTCATAGCTTCTCTTTTTCACATTTTTTCAATAAAATTTATTTGCCTCATGCTGTATTCTCAGATATGATTTATTTCTATGTATTGTAAAATATTATAATTTTTTATTCAAGGGTTCATATATTCATTTATTGATATTTTTACTAACATGGTGTCCATTTTAGATCACTGCAGTCTTCCAATTGTCTCAATAATTGATATTAATATCATTTACTTTCTTTATTACTCAATTATTATAGAAAATCTATTTTTTTTCACAAAGATGCATTTCGTTTTGAATTTTTTTTTGTTACTACTATAACTTTTCTCTCCATTTATGTTTCTTTGATAGTCACCTTATTGTTTTTCTATTAAAAGACTTAATTTTCTATTTACAAATAAGTACTGCCAAAACTCCATTAAATACTTTTCTTTCCAGACACATAATGCATATTTTAATATTAAGTTTTATGTTAAAAGTATTACAGCCATATTGAAGTTTGTAATTAACTTTCTTCATTTTACTACTATTTTTCACAACTTTGTCTTTTTGTTTCTTTTTTTTTTCATTACTGAATATTTTTTTAATAGTCAAAAACATTCATTATATATATTTATTGATATAAAAATGTGTCTTCAGGACGCATTTAATTAAAAAACAACCTATTGTGTGGACACAAATACTTTTTTACTATAAAGAAAAAAAAAACATACCATGAAATACTTATTTATAGGAAATGTTAATAAAAGCAGCAAAAACTGACTAATTGGAATTATAGCATTAAGTAAATATTTACTTCAATTAAGCACTTTAAATTGTTTTGGATGTATAGCTTAAACGTTAAAAAAATGTATGTGGAAAATGTAATACTTCGTTCAGTATAATTCTAATATAAAAATCAATAGTTAAATTATTTGATTTAATTAATTAATATTTAAGTACAAGTATAGTATACATACTTAAGCTAGATGTAATTAGAGAGAATTTGAACACAGACTTTCCAACTCCCTAAAGTCATCCAATCCATTATATATATATATATATATATATATATATATATATATATATATATATATATATATATATATATATATGGCTGCAGAAAGGAGTTTGCCATTAACTGAAAGGAGACCCTTTGATTCCTCTTGGAGGCCTTAAAGGAACCGAGCACAGCAAATTCCTAATGTCCACTCCATACGTTCTTGTCATTGCAGCTGTTATTACTATGTGATTATTCATATAGTATACGAACATGGATGGGCTGCTCACCAACACACATTAGCCAGCATGGTGAGTTTATTGGCTTTTTACCTCAGTGGAAGATCAAGAAACCACATGGTCTTTCTTCTCAGTGCCTGATAAGGCAGCATGAATGTTTGTGTAAATGATAAATATTTTTCCAATACATATATACAATTATGACAGATAAAAATAAAGCATGGCCCTTATTCCCAGGAGGCTATAAAGTCACCAACCAAGGCAGCAGTTGGTGGCCAAAGGCGGAGGGTGCTAAGAATCCCCTGATTGTGGACCCAGGCTGCCATTTGATGATGACTTTTTATTTAGGTACTTACAACTGCAGATCACTTTCAAGTGAAGGAAGATTGCAAGAATTAGAAGAAGAATTGTCTTATATTAAATAGGACATTATTGAACTTTGTGAAGTTAGAAGAAAGAGTGAAGAAACAATTAATTTAAAAAGTGGACATATACTCTATTATAAAGACACACATATTGGAAATACAAGTGGAGTAAAATTCATTATAAATAAAAAAATGGAAGAACAATATTGTGGAGATTGATGGTGTATTAGACAGAGTTGCAAGATTAGTTATACAACTTAATAGCAGATACCAAATGCAGATAATTCAGGTTTATGCCCCAACAAGTTCTCATAGTGATGAAGTAGTAGAAGATTTTTATATGGATGTACAAAAGGCTTTTGATCAGAGTAAACAACATTTTAAAAGTGTTATGGGAGACTTTAATGCTAGAATTGGTAGACAAATGAAAGATGAAATTGCTGTAGGTAATTTTGGTTATGGTAATAGAAATGAGAGAGGACATAGACTTGTGGAGTTTGCAGAAAAAGAAAAACTTTATATTATGAATTCATTTTTTGAAAAAAATGTTAAAAGGAAATGGACATGGAAGCATCCAAATGAAGGTACAGCAGAATTGGATTATATTTTGACTAACAGGAAATACATATTTCAAAATTGTAATGTTCTTAATAAATTTAACACAGGAAGTGATCATCGATTAGTAAGCTGTAAGTTACATGTTAATATAAAACTAGAGAAACAAAAATTATTAAGAAAAACAATATTTACAGTTGATATTCCTAATCTTCAGAAACATTCTAATGAATTTAAATTAGAACTTACAAATAGGTTTCAAGTGTTAGGAGATTTTGAACATGATTCAGATTTGAATGAAATTAATATGAAAATAACTGATACACTTTTAAAAACTGCAACAAAGATAGCTGGTAGAAAAAAGCAGCAATTGACTAATAAAATTTCTACTGAGACTAGAGAATTTATGACGAAAAGAAGGAATATAAAGATATACAAAAATGATGTATTAAAAAGAATTGAATATCTCGAATTTTGTAAAATGGTACGGAAAGGAGTTGAAAATGATATAAGAAAGTACAACTGTGAAATAGCAAGGAAAGCTGTAGAAGAAAATAAAAGACTCAAGAATGTTAAACAACATTTTGGTATTGGTAGGAAATTTATATCTGCAATAAGAAAAAAAGATGAAATTATTACTAAAAAGAGAGATGACATCATGAAATTGGTAGAAGATTTTTATCAAGAATTATATAGTAATAAAGAACAAGTACCTCCTATATCTATTACATCTTCTGAATTGCCCAGAATTTTAAATGAAGAAGTGAGACATGCAATTAAATGTATGAAGAAAGGAAAGGCTCCAGGAAATGATGGAATTATAATTGATATATTAAAAGAAACAGGTGAAGAAATAGAAACAATTTTAGCAAAGTTATATACCAAATGTCTAAATGATAAAGATGTACCGGAAGATTGGAAGAATGCAGTAATAATATTAATATTTAAAAAAGGTGATAAAGAAGATATTAGAAATTACAGACCTATCAGCCTTTTATCAGTTGTATATAAAATTTTTACCAAGATAATTACAACTCGTCTACAGAGAACTTTGGATTTCCACCAACCAAGAGAACAAGCTGGATTTAAAAGTAGTTTTAGTACAATAGATCATAGCCAGGTATTGAGAGAAGTCATAGAAAGGACAAATGAATATGAGTTGTCATTATGTTTTGTATTTGTAGATTATGAAAAGGCATTCGATTCTGTACACATTTCTTCAGTGATTAAAGCATTAGATCATCAAGGTATAGATCCAGGATATTGTCATATTTTAAAGAATATTTATAAAAATGCAACAGCAACAATTAGATTACATAATGATACTGGAAAAATCAACATTGAGAAAGGTGTAAGACAAGGTGACTCCATATCTCCAAAACTTTTTACAGCAGTGCTGCAAGAAGTATTTTGTGGATTAAAATGGGAAACTAAAGGAATGAAAGTAAATGGAGAGTATTTAAGTCATTTAGATTTTGCATATGATGTAGTTGTTTTTGCAAATAATGCTTAAGAGCTACAGGAAATGTTGCAGGAGTTAGCAGATGAAAGTAGAAAAGTAGGACTAAAGATAAATGTTAAAAAGACTAAAGTAATGTTTAATCGATTTGCTCAAAATATGAAAATAAAGATTGATTATGAAGAATTAGAAGAAGTTAACAGTTACAAATACCTTGGTCAGATTATTAATACAGATGGAAACATAATGGAGGAAATTAATCATAGAATTAAACTTGGTTGGAGTGCTTTTGGTAGAAATAACTTGATACTAAAAGGAAATATGCCTATGTGTTTGAAAAGAATGGTTTTTAACAAATGTGTTTTACCAGTTCTTACTTATGGATCTGAGACTTGGACACTTAATAGAAGAGCAATACAGAGACTTCAGACCACTCAAAGGAGTATGGAGAAATGTATGTTGGGAATAACAAGAAGAGATCGAAAACGCAATGTATGGGTAAGACAACAAACAGGTGTTACTGACCTTATTGAAAAAATTAAAAGATTGAAATGGAGTTGGTCTGGACATATTGCTAGAAGAAATGATAATAGATGGACAATTGAAATTTTAAACTGGATTCCAAGAGATTGTAAAAGACCCAGAAAGAGACCACATGTGAGATGGATGGATGAAATAAGAAAATGTGCAAGGGTGTTGTGGAAAAGAGAAGCTAAAGATTGGAGTAGTTGGATTAAACTTGGAGAGACCTTCATCCTGCAGTGGTTTGATAATGGTTGATGATGTTGATATATATATATATGTGTGTGTATGTGTGTGAAATTGGTGAATAATCTCCAATATACATATTTTATGCTGAATCAGCACTCATCAGTTGGTCTGTATCATTATCTTCCACATGTATATATAGTCAGTGTTTTGTTTATATTAAAAAAGCTAATTTATAAACTTTAAAGAACAGCCTTCAATTTTCTTCATGCCCCAACTCTTCAACCATCCATATCAGTGAAAATCTTATAGTGGAAAGCTCAAAGCCCTTGTTGATGCCAATACTATTATCATACCCATATTGATATTAACACACTCTGACCCCTCATATGTAGGACCTTAGCATACTCATTTAAATACACAGAAGAGGATGGGGCAGAATACAAGCTGAATATGTAATATTTAAATACAAGTATAGAGTATATAGTTAAACCAGATGAAATTAAATGGGATTTAAAGACAGACTTTCAGCCTGTATTCTGTTTTTCCCTCTTGGGTGTATTTAAATAGGCATATTAACATCCTACATATGAGGAGTCAGAATGACTTAGGATCAACATGAATATGGCAATAATATTGACATCAACAAGGGCTAATGAGTGTTCCATCATCAGATTTTTAATGATATGAATGGCTGAAGATTTGAAGAGTGGAGAGAATTAAAGCATGTCTATTAAAGTTTGTAGATTTGTTATCTTAATATACATTGAGTATTGATAATATATATAAATTTATAAATAAATATTAAAAAAATACTGTACATAAAAGTTTATAAAATACAAAACATATCTATAAACGTCACTTAGGAGTGCTTTCAACTATCCTTGTAGTTTTTGTCAAGTATTATTTTGAAACATCAACTTTTCCATAATTCCATGATCTTAATGTTTGCTGCTTGCCTATTGATTAAATATTGCTTGTATTTATATATTAACATAGCTTCCTTAATTTTTCTTTTATTATTATTTCTTTCAATTTCCAATTATTTTACATTACTATAATTAAAATCAAAACCATATATACATGATTTATTATGGTCATAAAAAACGGAAGCTGATAAATTATCATTATTTTTATAATTTTGTTTTGTATTTTGAACCCTTGAAGAACAAAAGAACACTTGTTATTATTAAAAAGGGTTCAAAATACAAAACAACATTATAAAAACAGTGACAATTTGTCAGTTCCATTTTTTATCATCATAATAAATCATGTATATATGGTTTTGATTTTAATTATAGTAATGTAAAAATATTTGAAACTGCAAGAATTAATAATAAAAGAAAAATTAAGGAAGCTATGTTAATATATAAATACAAGCAAGATTTAATCAATAGACAAGCAGCAAATATTAAGATCACGGAATTATGGGAGTGTTGACATCATGGAATTATGGTAATGTTGACATCATCGAATTATGGGAATGTTGACTTTTCAAAGTAATAGTTGACAAAAACTACAAGGATAGTTGAATGTGCTTCTAAGTGATCTTTATAGATATAGTTTTTTTATAAACTCATAAGTAATGTATTTTCTATTATTTATTTATAAATTTATGTATATTTTTTGAAGAAATACAGACATCGAATTGAAATATTATATATATATATATGAGTAGGAGATAATGATCCAAACCAACTGATGAGTGCTGGTTAAGCATAAAATACTTTTATTGGAGATCATTTATCTTTTTCACTC
The DNA here is from genome assembly GCA_028023455.1 of Epiperipatus broadwayi. NCBI lineage: Eukaryota > Metazoa > Onychophora > Udeonychophora > Euonychophora > Peripatidae > Epiperipatus > Epiperipatus broadwayi. Next base: position 10,434 of record JAQFVV010008321.1, read on the forward strand.
ATATGTGGACATGTGTATCAGTCATTTAAATGGAATGAAGTATTGATGGAAGCTTGAAAGTCTGTGTTTAATTCCAATTTAATTACATCTAACTTAAGTAAATGCACTATACTTGGATTTAAATATTACATATTTAACCTATATTTTGCCCATTCCTTCTGTGTATTTAGATAGACATATTAAGTTCCTAAATATGAGAGATCAGAATGATTTATAGTCAACATGGATATGACATTACTACTGACATCAATACAGGCAATGAGCATTCCATCATCAGATTTTCAATGATATATATCACTGAAGATGTTGGACAGTAATGATGATAGAGACCTGTCCAATAAAGTTTGTAGATTGGCTATCATAATATAAAATGAGCATAGATTATATATGTGTGTGTGAGAGGTAATGATCTGGCAAATGAATAATTGAATGGTTCTGCATAAAATATATATTGGAGATCATTAATTTTTTTCACATTGTGTGGTCATGATTATTCATTATATAAGATGATGTGAATGACTATAAGGATCTTTCAAGCTTATGTGTAAATCCCTTTTAATTAATATAATTAATTAAGAAAATAATAGGTATTATATTGTAATGAAACAGGCCTTTATCTAGTATAAAAATAGATTAGCTAGGTTACCATAATAAATAAGAGAGTATATCTTTGATCCTTGTACCTATATTTATCACATACACTGTAATTTCATTCCTAGGAGAGAAGAGGTTAATAATCAAATAAATACTAAATATATACCTAAACTCACCTCATTCATTTCATCTTTCATTTCTATTATTCCCACATTTCGAACTCATGGAGAATCTTCATAATCATCTAGTTCAAGATATATTAATACCATTAAAATATGGTTAGGCATAAATTTGTATAGGTGTTTAATGGTAAATATGAATATGTTGTGAAGTTGTATGTATATAGAGAAAAATATGTATAAATATATGAGAAAAAAACTTTAGATGCATTTTAGAAAAAAGTGCTGACATTCCAATACTAACCAACTTGGTACTTTTCACAATAGCTCTGAACAAAGGAATTTTACCAACTTCAATCCATACAGTATACTGTGCAGAGTCTTTCCCACTTATCATATCATTTTGAGGCATTCTGCTTTAACATTTCTTTTGCAAACTCCACACTCACCTCATCAAAGACTATCCATTAAGGATTTATCTTCATTTCAAAGTAAAGAAAACAAGACTACACAATCGCAAATCTTCAATCATCCAAGATAAACATACACTTCCTTAACACAATCCTTGGAAATAAACTATTTGGCTACAAAAAGTGCAAGTCCAGAGCCCGAGTCTGACTCAACAATAATTAGAATTCCTACCATACTCAACACCAACAGTAAAAAAAAGCAAAGAGATCAAATAGAAACAATAGAGACTCTCTAATTAACCATGAGATTCAAAAAGAAGATGAATCAGATAAGAGTTCATCTGACAGTGGATCACCAACCAATAAAACCAAAGGGAAAAAATTAAAAGCCAACATTCCAAAAGATGATTCAATTATATCCTTGTCAGCTCGAATTAGAAAAAGAATTGACCTAGATACTGATAATGTAGCCATGCATATAGTCTCTACAGACAATGATCAACCAATAAACTCAAAAATTACCAATAAATCCAACACTAGTAAATCACTTTACAATACAAATCAAACAAACATAAGTTGTTTTGATGAAACAACAAACACTTAAATAATTCTCAGACATTTACAAATTTAGTGTTTAACATAAACATTGAAGATTGCCAATTCCTCTACAAGCTTTATGATAACTGCTTAGGCAGAGCCAGCATTTAAAATATCTCTGTCAGGAACTTTTCCTCAAACCCTATCATGATTTCGTGCTTTGGCACTGCTCAGAGAGGTGTCAGGGTAGGTTGAGACACTAGACCTAAAAATACCAACCCAAAACCAAGCACTTATCTAAAAGTTATCTATTGAGTGGAAAATCTGAAATTTTCAGACATCTACATATCTTCAAACCCAGCTATCCAACTCAAATAGCTATATGGAGCTGATAGATCTTCAACCATACCATATATTAGTAGTCTTAGCAATATAAAATTGCATAAGACTTATGGCAGAGACTATAAATAATCAAAATAAGAGTCATAGATCACATGGCCTTATCTCTTAAGCTTGTAAGTTATAAACACTGAGGATTGCCAATTCCTCTACAAGCTTTACAATAAATGCTTAGCCAGAGCTAGCACTTAAAATATCTCTGTCAGGAACCCTTCCCTAAACCCCTGACCATGGTTTCGTGCTTTGGCACTCCTCAGAGAGGTGTCAGGTAGGTCCAGACACTAGACCTAAAAATACCAACCCAAAGCCAAGCACTTATCTAAAAGTTATCTATTGAATGGAAAGTCGGAAATTTTCAGACATCTACATGTCTTCAAACCCAGCTATACAACTCAAATAGCTAGTGTTTGAACCTACCCTGACACCTCTATGAGGAGTGCCAAAGCACGAAACCATGGTCAGGGGTTTAGGGGAGGGTTCCTGACAGAGATATTTTAAGTGCTAGCTCTGGCTAAGCATTTATCTGTTAAATAACGAAATGTGTGGTTTATATATGTAATAAAATTGGCATCTGTTGGTTTAAATAAATAAATAGATTGAACATCGCTATATATCTATAGCTTTGAAAATAAAGGCATAGCTCCTTCGAAAAGCCCTTTAGAAATAAATAAATAAAATAATATTATTTGAGTTTGTGTGGGATATTACCATAGAATATCTAATTTTATTACTAAGCATTTATCATAAAGCTTGTAGAGGAATTGGCAACCCTCAATGTTTATAGATTATGATGAGTTGTCCAGCCCAACTCCACTTCAATCTTTTAATTTTTACAATGAGGTCAGTAACACCTGTTTGTTCTCTTAGCCATATATTGTGTTTTTGATTTTTACTTGTTACTCCCAACATTCATCTCTTCATACTTCTTTGAGTGGTCTAAAGTTTCTGTATTGCTCCTCTATTAAGTGTCCAAGTCTCAGATCCATAATTAAGAACTGGTAAAACACATTTATATCTTTTCAAACACGTGGGCATATTTCCTTTTAGTATCAAGTTATTTCTACCAAAAGCACTCCAACCAAGTTTAATTCTATGATTAATTTCATCCTTTGTTTCCATCTGTATTAATAATCTGACCAAGGTATTTGTAGTCTTTAATTTCTTCTAACTCATCATAATCTATCTTTATTTTTTATATTTTGAGAAAATTCATATATACATAAATTATTTGATATATAATTTAAAATGAGAAAATGTATTATTTTACTTTTTTTTTAAAAAATGCTGTTATTTTTTTTTTTTTTTACTTTTTGGTCAGTGATAATCTAAAAAAACACCTTGTTGATTTTAAAAACGTATAAATTAATTTACCTGCAGGAACCTGGTATCATCAATCTGTCACGTGACCTGAGTTCTGGAAAATTATTTATAGTAGCTTGATCAATGCTAGTACAGAAACGAAATGTTTTTTTTTATTTATTTCACAAATGAAAAGATCTAAGAATGCTCAAATTTGATTTTGCAAGGATGGAAAAATTGTACCACAGATGATCAACTCAGCCTGTAAGAAAATGTAATATATTTTGGCACAAATCTATTTAAAAAACCTGTAATATTTCATTATAAATTCTTAATTAACTCAAATTCTATTTTTTATTCTGATTATTTTATTTCTAAACATTTTCTAAATTATTTGTTGAGCTAGGGTCTTATAGTGTGACCTAACCTGAATATTTGCAATAATTTTGTTATAAACTAGTAATAGAATAAAATATTGATCTAATTTAAACTATTCCTTATATACTGCAAAGCTAATGATGCTATTAATAATATTCTGTAATAATAAATGATATTCAGTAATAAAATTCAGGGCAAAGGCTGTCATAATTATCGGTAAATACGGACATTAATCGCGTATTTAAAAATATACTCATTGCAATATACTACCTATAATATACTACCTATATAGCTTAAACCGCAATTCCCACTGAATATATACAATGAATTTAGGATTGCATTATCAGCCAATTTCTGTTTTAGTATTTTACACCTACTTTTATTTTTTAAATGGGTATGAGCTCGTTATCTATATTTAACTATTTAATATGTATTGTATTAGTTAGAAAAAATTTAATATATTTTTGAAAAGTACTTGTCAGAGGTTTTTCCTCCATTTTTAATTTAATTCTTCATGCTGTTGTTTTTGTATTTTATAGTTACTTTTATTTTTTAAATAGCTATGAGCTCATTGTTATCTTTATTTAATTACTTAATATGTAATCAGGCTGTTATTAAGGTTTGAATTATTATATTTGTTAGTTAGATAAAATTTAATATATTTTTGAAAAGTATTTGGTCAGAGGAATTTTTTTAAATCACCATTAATTTGTCTACGTTATTATTATTTTTTTTTTTTTTGAGATTTAGTATGGTTTTTTTTTCATATGCCATAGCATCGGTCGGGAGGCGAACCCGCAACAACCGTCTGCAACTAACTGCTTGCTTGCAAGGTTCTTGCGCGGACCTCTCGGCTAACAATGATTTAGTATGTTTTTGTTTTATTTCATAGGCTTTTGAAAATAGCATTCATGGGTTTTTTTAGTTTTTGTAATTTGCATTTTACTTATTTTTAATCAAATTTTTCGTGCAGAGGGAGAGGATTGTGTTTTATATATTAGACCAATTTCTCAATTTGAATTTTATAGCATTTTATTCGATTTCTTTTTGATTTGTATTTTAGAAGAATTTGTTCCTTTTTTAATTTTTAGATTTCTTTGCTTTAAATGTTAAAATTTATGTGAGGGGATTTGAGGATTTGTTCTATTTGTTGCCCTAGGCATATTAATTATCCATTTCTTGCCTCAGGAGTTTTTAATTTTCTATTGATCTAGCATTTTAATTTTCCATCGATTTCAGCGATTCTAGCATTTTAATATATTTTTACTGATTGTGTGTGTGTGTGTGTACTTTTTAAAAATTTATGTATTATTGCACTTGATTTTTTACTTACTTTTGATGTTTTGCCTTAGGTGTTTTAATTTTAATTTTCCATTGATTTTAGCCATTTTTGTATATAAATTTATCACTTGCATGCTTCTTGGTGGTTCTGCAGTGTCACCTAATGACCAGAACAGCCACCACAGTACGAGTAACCTAAAACTACCTAATCAAATATATATTCTTTTTTTTTTCTTTTTTTTTTTTCTAATATATAGCCTTCTGAACAATTTCTTATAAATGACTATAAAAATTTGGACATTTTTAGATCAATAGATTACAAAATCTAAAGAGCAGTAATTTATTGAATTTCATGTCAGTTAAAAGTGGAATCACAAAAACATTTGATGATCCTACCCATAGAATTATCTTCATATTTCCCATGTATTTGCTATCATGGAGTTTTAAAAAGTAGCTGCTTGATATAAATCTATAACTGTTATAATAACATAGCCAATGTCTATCCACCAATGAAGCCAATCATTATCTAAGTTAATTACCTTATAAACAGAGGTATATATTATACATATACACATTTATGAAATACGCATATTATTACTATATCGTTAATCATTCAAGTAAATACATGTGCTAAAAGAAGTTACTTGTTATTTTAATGGAAGAATAGTATGATATATATGGGTGTTTAGGATGTGCTGAATTTCAATTAAATTTTATAATGAGAAAAATAAATTCAGTATAAAAGCTATGCAGGAAAAAGAATTTATTTACCAGATTTAAGGAGAAAGGTAATTTTTGTAAAAAAAAAAAACAAACAAACATAATGTCTATAAGTTTTTTTCTATATGTCAAAGCATAGACCGGGAAGCGAACACGCGAAAAACCGTCTGCAAGCAACTGCTTGCTTGCAAGGTGGCTACGCTGACCTCTCGGTTTACCACTATTTGACATAATGTCTATGAGTTCATCTTGTAGTTTTAAATGATTAAAGAAACTATTATTTCTAAAAATTATTTATGGTAAAATTTTGTATCCATTATTTTTGTCAATTTTATTAAAGATATAGAAATTTGTTTAATTTAATTCGAAGTTAATTTAAAGAGTTAAAACTATTTTATTGATAATATTTCAAATCTCAAATCAATATATATATATATATATATATATATATATATATATATATTGGCATTGTTGAATGTTATTGGTATGGATAATGTTCAAGTGTTGACTGATTTCATATACTTACATAAGCTATGCTATGATTATGTATGTATATATAGATTAGGGATTTTATGTTATACAACAAAAAAATATTAGCTTAAAATTAAAATATGTATTAAACTTTTACTTTACAATGGCAGTAATTTAAAACTATTAAAAGGATTGACTTAATTCAATAGAAAGAAGTTTGCTATTAACTGAAAGGAGACCCTTTGATTCCTCTTGGAGGCCTTAAAGGAATCGAGCAGGGCAAATTCCTAATGTCCATTCCATATGTTCTTGTCGTTGCAGCTGTTATTACTATATGATTATTCATACAGTATACGAATATGCATGGGCTGCTCACCAACACGCATTAGCCAGCGTGGTGAGTTTAATGGCTTTTTACCTACAAATTTAAGAATATTTTTCCAATATATACAATTATGACAGACAAAAATAAAGCATGGCCCTTATTCCCAAAAAGCAGTAAAGTCACCAAGCAAGGCAGCGGTTGGTGGCCAAAGGCGGAGGGTGCTAAGAATCCCCTGATTGCAGACTTAGGCTGCCATTTGATGATGACTTTTTATTTAGGTACTTACAACTGCAGATCACATTCAAGTGAAGGAAGATTGCAAGAGTTAGAAGAAGAACTGTCTTATATTAAATGGGACATTATTGAACTTTGTGAAGTTAGAAGAAAAGGTGAAGAAACAATTGATTTAAAAAGTGAACATATACTCTACTATAAAGGCACAAATATTGGAAATACAAGTGGAGTAGGATTCATTATAAATAAAAAATGGAATAATAACATTATGGCGATTGATGATGTATCAGATAGAGTGGCAAAATTAGTTTTACAACTTGATAGCAGATATCAAATGCAAATAATTCAGGTTTATGCCCCAACAAGTTCTCATAGTGATGAAGTTATAGAAGATTTTTATATGGATGTACAAAAGGCTTCTGATCAGAGTAAACAACATTTTAAAATTGTTATGGGAGACTTTAAAGCTAGAATCGGTAACAAAATAAAAGATGAAAATGCTGTAGATAATTTTGGTTATGGTAATAGAAATGAAAGAGGACATAGACTTGTGGAGTTTGCAGAAAAATAAAAAATTTATATTATGAATTCATTTTTTGAGAAAAATGTTAAAAGGAAATGAACATGGAGGCATCCAAATGTAGGTAAAGTAGAATTGGATTATATTTTGACTAACAGAAAATACATATTTCAAGATTGTATTGTTTTTAATAAATTTAACACAGGAAGTAATCATCAATTAGTAAGATGTAAGATACATGTTAATGCAAAACTAGAGACAAAAATTATTAAGAAAAATAATATTTACAGTTGATATTACTAATCTTCAGAAACATTCTAATGAATTTGAATTAGAACTTACAAATTGGTTTCAAGTATTAGTAGATTTTGAACATGATTCAAATTTGAATGACATTAATAGGAAAATAAGCAATACACTCTTAAAAACTGCAACAAAGATAGCTGGTAGAAAAAAAAAGAAATTGACCAATAAAATTTCTATTGATACTAGAGAATTTATGAATAAAAGAAGGAATATGAGGATATACAATAATGATGCATTAAAAAATATTGAATATCTCGAATTTTGTAAAATGGTGCAAAAAAGAGTTGAAAATGATATAAGAAAATATAATTGTGAACTAGCAAGGAAAGCTGTAGAAGAGAATAAAAGTCTAAAGAGTGTAAAACAACATTTTGGTATTGGTAGGAAATTTACATCTGCAAATAGAAAAAAAGATGGCATTATTACTAAAAAGAGAGATGACATCATGAAATGTGTAAAAGACTTCTATCAAGAATTATATAGTAATAAAGAACAAGTGTCTCCTATACCTATTATATCTTCTGAATTGCCCAGCATTTTGAATGAGGAAGTGAGACATGCAATTAAATTTATGAAGAAAGGGTAGGCTCCAGGTAATGATGGAATTATAATTGATATATTAAATAAAGCAGGTAAAGAAATAGAAATTTTTTTAGCAAAGTTATATTCCAAATGTCTAAATGATAAAGATGTATCAGATGATTGGAAGAATGCAGTATTAATATTAATATTTAAAAAAAGTGATAAAGAAGATATTAGAAATTACAGATCTGTCAGACTTTTATCAGTTTTATACAAAATTTTTACTAAGATAATTACAACTCATCTACAGAAAAGACTGGATTTCCACCAACCAAGAGAACAAGCTGGATTTAAAAGTGGTTTTTGTATAGTAGATCATATCCAGGTATTGAGAAAATAAGTTGCCATTACGCTTAGGATTTGTAGATTATGAAAAGGCATTTGATTCTATAAACATTTCTTCAGTGATTAAAGCATTGGATCATCAAGGTGTAGATACAGGATATTTTCATAATTTAAAGAATACTTAGAAAAATGCAACAGCAACAATTAGATTACATAATGATAGTAGAAAAATCAACATTGAAAAGGGTGTAAGACATGGTGACTTTATATCTCCAAAACTTTTTAGAGCACTGCTGCAAGAAGTATTTTGTGAATTAAAATAGGAAACTAAAAAAGTGAAAGTAAAGGGATATTATTTAAGTCATTTAGATTTTGCAGATGATGTAGTTGTTTTTGCAAATAATGCTTTAGAGCTACAGGAAATGTTGCAGGAGTTATCAGATGAAAGTAGGAAAGTAAAACTAAAGATAAATATTAAAAAGACTAAAGTAATGTTTAATAGATTTTCTCAAAATATGAAAATAAAGATTGATTATGATGAATTAAAAGAAATTAACAGTTAGATATACCTTGCTCAGATTATTAATACAGATGAAAATATAATGGATAAAATTAATCATAGAATTAAACTTGGAGTGCTTTTGGTAGAATTAACTTGATACTTAAAGGAAATATGCCTATGTGTTTGAAAAGAAAGTTTTTTAATAAATGTGTTTTGCCAGTTCTTACTTATGGATCTGAGACTTGGACACTTAATAGAAGAGCAATATAGAGACTTTAGACCACTTAAAGAAGTATGGAGAGATGCATGTTGGGAGTAACAAAAATGGATTGAAAATGCAATGTATGTGTAAGAGAACAAACAGGTGTTACTGACCTCATTGAAAAAATTAAAAGACTGAAGTGGAGTTGGGTTGGACAGATTGTTAGAAGAGATGATAATAGATGGACAATTGAAATTTTAAACTGGATTCTAAGAGATTGTAAAAGACCCAGAAAGAAACCACATGTGAGATGAATGGATGAAATAAAAAAGTGTGCAGGGCTGATGTGGAGAAGAGAAGCTAAAGATAGGAAAAGATGGATTAAACTTGAAGAGGCCTTCATCCTGCAGTGGATTGATAATGGTTGATGATGATGATGACTCTATTTTTAATGATATCAGTCACACTCAAACATTGTTTAAGATTGCTAATATTATATTATGTTTTTATTCTATTTTATTACAAATACATATTTTATTTGCATGCACAAATGTGTAAATGAAAAAGTATATGTGTAACAATAATTAATTAACCAAGTCAATATGTAGAATGAAAATTAAGTATAATAAAATAATAAGTTAATGTGCATAGAAAATTATCTTGTTATTTTTAAGGTTAGTTTTATTTTCAGTTAAATTTTATTTTAATAACAGTAGTACTATATGAATTAAAAGAAGAAAGGAGAGAATAATATGTTGTAATTAAATTCCAAAAAAGGAAGCTCTGTATTTATGCAAGATAAGATCATGATTTATGATCTAAAAAGTACTTATATAATTAAGAGTCCTAAATAATAATTATATTAAGATTTACTTATTAATTCCAAATAAATGAATAAGTATGGTACTTGTCTATTAGTTGGGGCTGGTCACTTGATGGTGTTGTTGCTATGCAAAAACACAGAAATATAAGGTTACTGGGTCAGTTTTTTTTTTTAACTAATGATTATTAGAGAAGATATTGATTAACATAAATGTATCAAACCATATGTTTAAAATAATAATGAGTGAACTATATTTGACAGTTTTATTTATTTAAAAAAATTGTGGACTAAGATTAAAGTAAAAGTTGAAGAATGCAGAAAGAAATTAAATTTACTTTCAAATGTTTATTTATTTGTGATATTTATTTAAATTTACTAATTCTTGATAATTGTTATTCTACAGCAGTTTGAACATTAGAATAAAAAGCCATTTTTAAAAATTTAGTTTAGAAATTTGTTCTATGATTTCTATGGTAATTTTGGTGTAATTAAACAATTATAAATTAGGACAACTTTTCTTTAAAAAGAAATATTCTTTAATTCTTTTATCTCTTATTTTTGTGAAGTAAACAAAATGATTCATGTGTAGATAATAGTTTGCAAATACTTTTTGGTATTGCTATAATATGCAGTTAAAATTAGTAAAATATTAGCAGTAGGAATATCAGTAAAAAAGCGAATGTATCAAAAGGTACCTGACTTTTATCAATATTTTTTATTCTTCAATAATTTTCATTATCTGATAGAGTTTTTGTATTATTTTCAATATTTTTTTATAAAGTTTTTTTTTAATTTTTTCCTATGCAACTGCAAATTCACCTATTGGAATAAATTAATGAAAATTAAAAAGCCATTACTTTGAAAATACGAACAGGGAAAATATTGTCCAATGTTAAAAAGAATATGTTTTTATCTTTCAGATAAAATCTTTAGTTCATATCAATACTAAATTCATTTTAATACGATTATTTTATATTTGGATCATCTTATTGAAGCTTATGGAATCTCAAAAGAAATACTTCTTTAGTTAGAATATTATAAATTTAATTGATATAGATTAGAAATATTTATATTTATCAATGCGTTTAGTATTATATGAAATAATGTTTTACTTCATCAAAATTATTTTTTAACATATAGTTCCAATGTCATAGATTTTTTTTTATTTATATATATACTAAAAACTTTCATCCTACTACACATTTTTTTAATCTTATAAATAAAGAAATATGAAAGGTGGAAATCTGCTAAAAGTATGTGAGCCGGGCATTTGAAGAGTGTCACTGTCATTAACTTTTTTCAGATGTTTTCATTTATAATTTTTAAGACTTCATGCTTGAATAGATGTTATGAAAAAAAAAGAATGAATTTAGGTTTAAGATATCATGTGTTTATTTCCAAATTAAAAATAAATGAATATATTAATTTTTAACTGGATTTAAAATTTATATTTGGGTTAGATCTGATAATATCTGCCTTAAAAAAAGATTTCTAATAACCATTAATGTATCTATTTAAATTGGATAATGTCAAATTGTATGAGTAGAAAGTCTTGACCCTTATGAACCGAATATAATAATATAATAGTTTACCATGTATTTGTTAATTGTAACCCTGGGTCATTTGAGAGTCCTGTAGAATTAATTGCCATTATACTTAGATCTTAATTGAAAAAAATAAATATATAAATTCTATATGTAGTTTTATTGTGATAATTAGAAATTTTTATCACTTTGGCAATTACATATGTGTATTAATCAAATAGGAAGAGAATATTAGGCATATCTTAAAGCCTCATTAAGAAAATAGTGATAATTTTTTCTATTAATAGCAAAGCTTCATATATATATATATATATATATATATATATATATATATATGGCTGCAGAAAGGAGTTTGCTATTAACTGAAAGGAGACCCTTTGATTCCTTTTGGAGGCCTTAAAGGAACCGAGCAGGGCAAATTCCTAATGTCCACTCCATACGTTCTTGTCGTTGCAGCTGTTATTACCATGTGATTATTCATATAGAAAACTAACATGGATGGGCTGCTCACCAACACACATTAGCCAGTGTGGTGAGTTTATTGGCTTTTTACCTCTGAGTTTAAGATCAAGAAACACCATGGTCTTTCTTCTCAGTGCCTGATAAGGCAGAATGAATGTTTGTGTAAATGATAAATATTTTTCCAATACATATATACAATTATGACAGACAAAAATAAAGCATGGCCCTTATTCCCAGGAGGCTGTAAAGACACCAACCAAGGCAGCGTTTGGTGGCCAAAGGCAGAGGGTGCTAAGAATCCCCTGATTGCGGACCCAGGCTGCCATTTGATGATGACTTTTTATTTAGGTACTTACAACTGGAGATCACTTTCAAGTGAAGGAAGATTGCAAGAATTAGAAGAAGAACTGTCTTATATTAAATGGGACATTATTGGACTTTGTGAAGTTAAAAGAAAAGGAGAAAAAACAATTGATTTAAAAAGTTGACATATACTCTATTATAAAGGCACACATATTGGAAATACAAGTGGAGTAGGATTCATTATAAATAAAAAGTGGAAGAACAATATTGTGGAGATTGATGGTGTATCGGACAGAGTGGCAAGATTAGTTATACAACTTAATAGCAGATACCAAATGCAGATAATTCAGGTTTATGCCCCAACAAGTTCTCATAGTGATGAAGTAGTAGAAGATTTTTATATGGATGTACAAAAGGCTTTTGATCAGAGTAAACAACATTTTAAAATTGTTATGGGAGACTTTAATGCTAGAATTGGTAGACAAATGAAAAATGAAATTGATGTAGGTAATTTTGGTTATGGTAATAGAAATGAGAGAGGACATAGACTTGTGGAGTTTGCAGAAAAAGAAAAACTTTATATTATGAATTCATTTTTTGAGAAAAATGTTAAAAGGAAATAAACATCGAAGCATCCAAATGAAGGTACAGCAGAATTGGGTTATATTTTGACTAACAGAAAATACATATTTCAAGATTGTAATGTTCTTAATAAATTTAACACAGGAAGTGATCATCGATTAGTAAGGTGTAAGTTACGTGTTAATGTAAAACTAGAAAGACAAAAATTATTAAGAAAAACAATATTTACAGTTGATATTCCTAATCTTCAGAAACATTCTAATGAATTTAAATTAGAACTTACAAATAAGTTTCAAGTGTTAGGAGATTTTGAACATGATTCAGATTTGAATGAAATTAATATGAAAATAACTGATACACTTTTAAAAACTGCAACAAACATAGCTGGTAAAAAAAAGCAACAATTTACTAATAAAATTTCTACTGAGACTAGAGAATTTATGAAGAAAAGAAGGAATATGAAGAGATACAAAAATGATGTATTAAAAAGAATTGAATATCTTGAATTTTGTAAAATGGTACGGAAAAGAGTTGAAAATGATATAAGAAAGTATAACTGTGGAATAGCAAGGAAAGCTGTAGAAGAAAATAAAAGTCTCAAAAATGTTAAACAACATTTTGGTATTGGTAGGAAATTTCTATCTGCAATAAGAAAAAAAGATGGAATTATTACTAAAAAGAGAGATGACATCATGAAATTGGTAGAAGATTTTTATCAAGAATTATATAGTACTACAGAACAAGTACCTCCTATATCTATTACATCTTCCAAATTGCCCAGAATTTTAAATGAAGAAGTGAGACATGCAATTAAATGTATGAAGAAAGGAAAGGCTCCAGGAAATGATGTTATTATAATTGATATATTAAACGAAGCAGGTGAAGAAATAGAAACAATTTTAGCAAAGTTATATACCAAATGTCTAAATGATAAAGATGTACTGGAAGATTGGAAGAATGAAGTAATAATATTAATATTTTAAAAAGGTGATAAAGAAGATACTAGAAATTACAGGCCTATCAGCCTTTTTTCAGTTTTATATAAAATTTTTACCAAGATAATTACAACTCATCTACAGAGAACTTTGGATTTCCACCAACCAAGAGAACAAGCTGGATTTAAAAGTGGTTTTAGTACAATACATCATATCCAGGTATTGAGAGAAGTCATAGAAAGGACAAACGAATATGAGTTGTCATTATGTTTTGGATTTGTAGATTATGAAAAGGCATTCGATTCTATACACATTTCTTCAGTGATTAAAGCATTGGATCATCAAGGTATAGATCCAGGATATTGTCATATTTTAAAGAATATTTATAAAAATGCAACAGCAACAATTAGATTACATAATGATACTGGAAAAATCAACATTGAGAAAGGTGTAAGACAAGGTGACTCCATATCTCCAAAACTCTTTATAGCAGTGCTGCAAGAAGTATTTTGTGGATTAAAATGGGAAACTAAAGGAGTGAAAGTAAATGGAGAGTATTTAAGTCATTTAGATTTCGCAGATGATGTAGTTGTTTTTGCAAATAATGTTTCAGAGCTGCAGGAAATGTTTCAGGAGTTAGCAGATGAAAGTAGAAAAGTAGGACTAAAGATAAATGTTAAAAAGACTAAAGTAATGTTTAATCGATTTGCTCAAAATATGAAAATAAAGATTGATTATAAAGAATTAGAAGAAGTTAACAGTTACAAATACCTTGGTCAGATTATTAATACAGATGGAAACATAATGGAGGAAATTAATCATAGAATTAAACTTGGTTTGAGTGCTTTTGGTAGAAATAACTTGATACTAAAAGGAAATATGCCTATGTGTTTGAAAAGGATGGTTTTTAACAAATGTGTTTTACCAGTTCTTACTTATGGATCTGAGACTTGTACACTTAATAGAAGAGCAATACAGAGACTTCAGACCACTCAAAGGAGTATGGAGAGATGTATATTAGGAGTAACAAGAAGAGATCAAAAACGCAATGTATGGGTAAGACAACAAACAGGTGTTACTGACCTTATTGAAAAAATTAAAAGATTGAAATGGAGTTGGGCTGGACATATTGCTAGAAGAGATGATAATAGATGGACAATTGAAATTTTAAACTGGATTCCAAGAGATTGTAAAAGACCCAGAAAGAGACCACATGTGAGATGGATGGATGAAATAAGAAAATGTGCAGGGGTGTTGTGGAAAAAAGAAGCTAAAGATCAGAGAAGATGGATTAAACTTGGAGAGACCTTCATCCTGCAGTGGATTGATAATGGTTGATGATGATATATATATATATATATACAAATAAAATGTCTATATATATATATATATATATATATATATATATATATATATATAACTTAATTTAATAAGCTTGGGTTTACAAATGTTATATATAAACATTGCAAAACAAACTCTTAACAAGTTTTGTAGAATTTCTCCAATCTCAGACTGGTTTCTGCTACTGGCATCCTCAGTGAGGTGCTAGGATATTCAATCATTAGATTAAAAATACCAGGACAAGCCCAGCACTTTATTTAATGCATAACTATTAAGGAGAAACTCTGAAATTTTCAACATCCATGCATCATCCAATCCAGCTATCTAACTTAAATAGCCTGAGGTTGGGGGTATTCTACAAAGCTTGTTAACACTTTGTTTTGCAAGCTATATATATATATATATATATAGCTTGCAAAACAAAGAGATATATATATATATATATATATATATATATATATATATATTAATAATTCAAACAAATATATTTAACACAGTTAAATATATTTAACTATGTTAAATATATTTAAATATACTGTGTTAAATATATTTGTTTGAATTATTATTATATAATTTAAAAATACAGACATTTAATGGTTGTAGTTATTTATATATATATATATATATATATATATATATATATATATATATATATATATATCACGGATCAAGCATGACTTTTTAGGAAAGGAAGCATACTACATAATTTTTTTATGTTTTTATTTTACTTGCCACATTAATTTTTATGTAATAGCTAATATATACCTATTATATACATCTAGAAAAATCTAGAACTCTTTTATCAATATTTTTATTTTCTAAATGTTTTTAACACTCTTAAGTTTTAACTAGTAATTACATTTTAGCATTGTTTGAAATTCTTATAATCAATGAATAATGCAAATAATGTCATATTCAAACTCATTATTTGATTTATATAAAAACTGAAAGTTAACAGATATTTTATACAAGAAACAATGTGTTTGAATTGTTTGTTCTTCTGTTTATCATTGACAAAATAGCTTAGAGAAAAATATAGAACACTCATCTGTTAATCAGACAGTGGCTAGTTTAACTCATTATTTGCTTTATATAAAAACAATTTAACTATAACAGAAATTCCATACTAAAAGTAATTAGTTTGAATAGTTCATTCTTCTTTTTTATGTTTGACAAAACAGCTTAGAGAATTTTTTTTACATTTGTATATGGTTCCTGTTGGATCAATTTTGTGAGAGTGAATATGTACATATTTTAGTGAATTTTTAAAATTGAATTTTAGTTAAAGCTTTTAAGTTTTTTAATGAATTCTTCTATAGAAACACTCATTCCATTCAATGCATTAAGTTTGTCCCTGATATATATTCTGACCTTGTAATCGTGTGTGTAGCTCCACTACACATCAGGCCAATCACGTTGAGGGCCATAATTTAACCACCCCGTTCCCGCATCTCCACTTCCCCCAAAATAAATATAATATAGTGAAAATCACCTAACCGGGTTCTAGCTCTAATAATTAATGAAATATTCAATTAAATGCTTTACTAGCTCAAGTTTCTTAAAATTAACTTAGGTTCTGTTTTAAACTAACTCAAATAAATATTCAGGAATTCATGAGACTAGAAGTGGAAATATGGGTGACAAGGTAGATTACATTGAAACAATATCCCACAGGATACCACCTCAATGGCATAAGAACACTATCCCCCCTTATACTACTATTACAAATAATAACTACATAGTATTCTTATGACTTCTGCAGCTTCTAATCACTAAGACTCATTTAACAATTAAAGTATTAATCTTTTATCTCTAATAATAATAATAGTAATCATCTAGCTCAAATGAAATAATCTCAGGTTCTTAAATTTATTCATATGTTAATAAACATATGGTAGCAAAATATGATAAGGGATTTTATGTCATAATCTACTACTCTGAAATTAGATTAATAATAAAACAATAATAATCACAATCTTCATTGCTTAATCCAACTAGTACAGCTTTTCTTTCATCGCAAATTTATAACCGTAATAAATTAGTTAATAATCTAATATCCCCTTTTTTATCTTTAAGTAATAAAATAAATTAATAAGTGGCAGTGTTTAGATAATCTGATAAATAAAGCAAGTGGCAACTAATACCATATAATTTAGCAAAATATTATGATAATGGATTGATGACCAGTAACGCAATGCAATTTTATAATTATTTAATTACAAGAACATCAATAAATATTTAAGATTAAACATACTTCTCTATTTATCTTTTGTGCAAACAATCATATACTTAGTTTAATGGTTGTGAACATACCCTGTGAATTCATGCAATGATGTAGAGAAAACAAAACTCAGACACAAGTTTTAATAAACAAATTTTAAAATTTTATTAACATCAATAAAAATAAATAAAACAAACAAATCCATCTACATTTATTTACAAGGGATATCCTCATTTTTCTTTACACTACAATAGCTGAATTATACACATTTATATTTCTTTTATCGTTAATTAAACTTATTATGCCTTTTAAAAGTTATTTATTTATTTCTCATTAGGTTTATCATATCATTTATTTTAACTATTTTATGGGTAACACCATTCTTTACCTTTTAATATTAAAGTTACTGTATTATAAATTATTTATGTGGATAAACATCATTTATAACATCATAATTTTACAATCAATATGGTTTTTAAAAGAAAATTACATTTTCTTGTAACTTTATATAAGTCACTCCGCATATTATTCAAATATTATTATTACTTTTAATGTTTGTTCTCCAATGCTCGTAAACTATAATACGTTTATTCCATAAGCCATACTCATGTATAATACTATAACATGTGTTTAATTATCACCTGTTACAGTTTCACATATACTATAATTATCGAATGTTATTGTATTTTTTAAATATGCAATACTTATATTTTTTAAAATATAATTAACAATAAGAAAACGTGAAATTATATTTAATATTTTTTGTATATTTCTATTTGGATATACTTTTATAAAATTATAGTTCATTTCTTAAAAGGAATTAAAATAATTCTCTAACTCCTTCCCTTCTTAGGATATCTGCATCTTTCTTTCAATAATCATAATCTACTCTTTGTTAACACTTAACTATTCTTATTCCAAATAATAGCATGACATACATTCTAAAATATCTATTGTTTCCCTTTTAATAGACTTATCATATAATGATGTAGTTGCAAGAAATACAGATAAAGATAGCGAAAGATGTATAGGATATCGGGAAAATAGATAGATAACTTATCTGCAATATACTTCAAAAATGTATGGAACAGTGTGAATAGGTCCGACATTCATTGTCTAATAACCTTGGCGATAAGCGTGATGTGGCAGCTATTTACTCAGCTTTACCAAACATCTAGTACGACTCACAAGAAATATATAAAATACCACTGTCCAAGACAACATGTGTACCAGTCGTAGGGCTTTGTTAACTACACTGATTAACATCTAAAACTACCTATTATTTCACTCCCTGTAGCATCCTAGTTTTTAATACATCCTCTTGGTTTCCGAATCACCACGTACTACCAAGTCACTACCCAAACTATCTCTCGAGATTTTTACTGTATCCAACATCGATAAAATACTAACTACTTTTTAAAAACAATAAACAAAATTCGCTAATATAAAAACATTTCCCTATTCCATAAGAACAATTTGTCTTGCTTTATTACACTGTAGGTTCAACATCTACGTTTTGTTAAAATAACATTTAAATATCCCAATCGAAAAATTAACAGAAAATATCACATAACCATCGGTTATATTGAACTATATTAATAACACATAAAATGATTATCGTATGCATATTTTTAAAAATCTAATCACATCTCAAAGTGTTTTAGAGTGTTGTTTTCAAAAATGCGTTTTACAACAATAATAACAATAAAACTTTTGCGCTACATTCATTCGATTCTCAGCTGATCTACATAAATAAAACATACATTATATATCATTAATAATTATAAAAGTTACCAAAAACGATCTTTATCTTCCTATCAGAGTTCGTAGTAGGTTTCTTTCTCTTTGAGCATCGCAAATATACAAATTTCCACATACATACAATTTTATTTTAAAATTCAAAATCAAAACATATTATTTCATATAATGTTATATCACGAATTAATGTATTTTGTTTTCCCTATCGCTATCTAAAACTTAATGTTTAACTTAGATTTGTAAAGAAAATAATTCAAACCATAATCACATATTTTTCTGATGGTAAATCTTGGTTAGTCCCATAATATTTATTATTTCTTCTTTTGTCCGAATGTTCTCCTTTCTGCTTATTAAAGTTTTAAATAAATTAGTTCATTTAATAAACTGTTTACACGATCTTTAGTTTTAGTGTTTAATCCAAAATTATTAGAAAACATTTTATTTAGTTATCCCACGAAGCTTTTTAATGTTCTGGCGAATATTACCTCGGCGCGTTGATGCATCTTTATTTCTAGTTAAACTACAATTATTTAATAATTACAGTACCAATTGTGTTTTCCATGGATCCAATATTTTATATTTCTCTTCTGTAAATTTTTTTTTTTCTTTAGGCAAGTGTTTTCCTTGGTAAACTTCACTTGCATTCATTATTATTTTATATACACTACTTTCGATCTTTAACTATTTTCTAGAGTATTTTCTCAAGTCATCTTAAAGAAAGCAATTCAAACTATTTCAATATTAAAATTCCTTTTGTCCATTTATTCTTATACGAATAATACATATTTTTATTTTCCATTATCTTCATTAACTTTGCGCACAATGTCCTTTCATTGATTTTATACGCACAAAAACAGCTTTCATAGTGATACGCTATATAAACTATATCAACGAATAACATTAACATATTTGGAACATTATAAAATTTACAACTTGATTTTAAGAATCTATCCATTTTCTATTGAAAACTCCGATTATATTTTGATAGAATCCACTGGCAGGTTACTGTAAAGTTAGTGAAACATTACTATGAAAACTTTTTTTTTAAAACATATTCTAAGATTCTCTTCGGATGATTTTTAAATTGTCAGTTGGTTTCTTTCAAAGATATTATTAAAATTATAATAAAATTGACTAATAAATTGAAGAAAAACAAAAATTAGAGAGCTTAAAATTTTTACCTCTGCTCTGGAGTCAACACATTTTTGTTCTCCCCCGTTTATACAATTAGTTGGCACGATTTTGGTTGTCTGCCAAGATCTATTTTTTTTATTGGTCAATCCCTACTTGGATTTATAAACAATTTCTAAAGTTATAAAATCATGATGTAATAGACTTAAATGTTAACTCATTATTATTTTTAAATCAGTTATTATCTATTACAATTTAACTACCTTTATAACAATTTTGAAACAATAATTAATAAAGGTGTATACTACTTATTTTTATTATGATGTGTGACAATTCCATCCACTTCTATAATATACTATTTAAATATTTTAATTATTAGTATTAATTTAAACCGGTGCTTATACATAGAATATTTCACACAGTCACGTAGTCATTTCCGATGTTTAGTCTAATTTTATCTGTCTTAATAAATTTGCTACTTATATTATATAAAATAATTATATAAAATTTTGAAAAACAATTTAGAAAAATATAGAATTAGATACAATTCTCACCATCACAATATTTATTATTAAATATATCATATTAATCTTTTATGCTTAATATAATCTATAATTTTAAATACTATATAATATTAATTTTAAAATTTTTTAGTAATTGCCCATTTATAACCATCATTGACCTATAGAAAAGGGCACAATATATATATATATAATATTACAAATCTATGTCTGTATTTCTTCAAAATAATATACATAAATTTATAAATAAATATTTGAAAATACAGTACTTAATAGTTTATAAAAAAATATATGTATAACCGTCACTTAGAAGCGCTTTCAACTAACTTGTAGTTTTTGTCAACTATCACTTTTAAAAATGTCAGCTTTCCCATAATTCCATGATGTCAATCTTTCCATAATTCTGTGATCTTAATGTTTTCTGCTTGCCTATTAATTAAATCTTGCTTATATTTATCGCCTCTTTAATTTTTTTTTTATTATTATTTCTTTCAGTTTCCAATATTTTTATGTTGTTATAATTAAAATCGAAATCATATATACATGATTTATTATGGTCATAAAAGGCAGAAGCTGATAAATTATCATCATTTTTAAAATTTTGTCTTGTATTTTAAACCCTTTTAAATAATAATAAGTGCTCTTTTGTTCTTTTTTCCAATGTGCACTTTGATTCAATTATGTAATCACTGCCACACCTACATGTCCATTTGTAAATGATACAATTTTTATTTATCAATAAAATTTTATCTTTTGAATTAATTTATTTAATGTAGGTGGTGCATAAAATTCAATATCACATATTCCTTTATAAATTATCTTAATGAAACTTGCCTGTTGATTTGAAATATATGGTATTGATATCCACAGTTTTTTATCAGGAGAATTAACATTATTATTAATATTTTTATATTTAGAAGTAAAATTTTTAATAGTATAATAAACACAATCATGATTGTATCCAACATTTAACAATTCATTATAATAAATTTCAATATTTTTAGTTTTATCTGATGCATATTTACAAAGGTTATCATTTCTAAATAAAAATGATTTCAAACCTACCATTTTATGTGATATTGGTACTTCTGATTCATATGGAATATATCCTCTTTTTGCTATTGGTTTAAGAGACATATAGTAATCCAGTTTATCTTTGTTTCTAGTTATTTTGAGATCTAAAAATTGAACACTCATTGAATTTTCATCTGTTTTAATCCACATTAAGCCCTTTATATTATTTAATTCATTAAACAGATCATTAATAGCATTTGGCTTTCCACAAACAAAAACATCATCAACATATCGATTGTATAAAATAATCTCTCTCTGATAATTTTCATATATATATATATATATTGTACTGGTCAAAACATGTTTATCCATCTAACATGAGCTGGAACTCACAAAATGTAATTCAAATCCAGTCAAGCCTGAGATTTAGGTCAAGGACCAGCCTGAATTCGAACCCACTCTCTAAGCCCCAGATCTAACACCTAATAAATAACATAATAGTGATGGCACATAAGAATTAATCTTAAACCGGCCGACTAGCAAAGCTGAGCAAAACAATAAGACATCTATTAACTATGACTATATTAAAATAATATATAAGCATGGCTGTATGTGTGGAAGTGGAGGAAAAGGAATTGGAACTAATCAAATAAGTTAGACAATAAAAATATAGTTTAATATAATGACAAATTATTAATTGTGACTTAATTATATACATTAGTGTGTGCGTGAATGAGCAAGCAGTAGATGATTACATAGTGTCATTCATGCTATTATTTATGACATGCTCTTTTATTAATTAGCTAAATACATTATAAATAAACACACATCTTTGGTGGCTTCAATATTAAGATGCCCATCAACTATTACAAAGAATTCACATAAAATGGTTATTAACGCTTTGGATTACGGTTCTGAAACATGGTGACTAGCATTATTTCAAGGAGCATTCTGGGATTCATTACAGATATAAGGTAAATTATTTTCATGCCATTATGGTTGTGAAAATAAATAAAATACATTTGAAAACATTTGATTATATTTGAATCTATGACAAAATATTTAATGAAAAATTATTTTAACAATAGTAAGACGAACGTTTTATTTTTCCCAAGGGATATACCCTTAAATAGATATATAAATTTTGATGGTGGGATTGTATATGATTGAAATAAATTTAATCAATAAAACTAGAAGTAGTTTGCATTTATATATATTTTAAACAGAGCTCAATTTCAGTATTATTACAGCAGTAAAACTAGGTCATAAGCAAAAGAAATAATAATACGAAGTTTGTGTGGTACTGACATAATAGCCAAAAGAATAACTAAGAGAAGATGATCGTGCTTCTGGATGATAATGAAGTCTAAGCCCCCCTTCTTGGGTAGTGCTTAGAGAAAAGTGGATAGGCATGGCATGGTCCAGACTTTTGCTGGTATAACTGATGTGAGAGGAATTTATCTATGAAGTGAAAATGCATAGCATGTGCCAAACTTACGGGATCACTGCCAGAGGCATTTTATATTAAATAAATGTGATCTCAGATAGCTCAACTATCTACAGAATGAGATATGAGAAGAAATCTATGGGTTCAAACTTGTCACAACCCTCAGATTAAAAAACTAGAAGCATGTAATATATCTATATATGAAGATAGCCAAATGTCAGTAACACAGTAATGATACATGTCACTAATGACATTGAATAAATTTTACTGCTTTAAAATAAATGACCCTTGTTTGAGTACTATAATTTAGACAAATAATACACTATGCAGTTATATATATAGAGAGAAATTTCATTTATTAAAATATATTTGAAGATTTTATTTTCCCTTATTCTACTATTTAAAATAAATCAATCCTACCTTTGTTGATTTTATAATAACTGGAATATTTAAATATTGTATTTGAGATTTTAAGAGTATGGAACAATAAAATAAAAACTAGCAGTTATATATAAAATCAATTAATAAGTCACTCTTTCAGAATTAAATAAATAATATTTTATAAGATTTCAGAGTGTTAATTAGCCAAAGTTCTGGATTCACCCCTGGTAGAAAA
>JAQFVV010008322.1:0-34258 GCA_028023455.1 Epiperipatus broadwayi
TTATAAAATTGTACAGATGCATAATAAATACACTTTGTTAAGGTTGGCTCATCCATTGCTAGGCGTTGGTCTGAGAAGAAGTATGCCAGAGCCATTCTCTGCACTAGCAGGTTAATATATGAGTAAATACGTACTATTTTGTTGATATTGCCCACCGCTTTTGAGGTTGACCCAATAATGCTAACTTATCAGCTGGGATACATGTAGTGTGAAATCAATGCCTCTCTAGTAGAATCTGACATGTTGCAACACCGACTACTTCTACGATACCCTACAATGTGGATATATCAGGTCCAAAATTCAGGTTAGTCTGTGGGCCATACTAGTAGGCTCCATGTATTATTAAATAAAAATCTAGTGGATAGTATCTTATCCTTGTCTTGAAGAGCTTTTAGCTTATCACAAAATATAGCATTGGGGTCCAGTGTTGGTAGTGTGAACTTTGTCCTGCACCTTGTGTACCAAAAAGCATATATCAGGAAGATAGATAACCTGATTACTGTAATGTCTCCAGAGAAGAGACAACCCCTGATGTCTGGGATTTTATCCACTGCTATAATGCAGTCTTGAGAGATAACTCTTCGAATACTGTTATAGCCTGGACATATATTTAACAGATGATTAAAGGAATCCTCTCCTCTAGAACAGGCATCTCAAATTGGGTCTATTTTATTTAGAAACCGCTTGTAGTATAATAATGTATTAGTTGGCATGGAATCCATATTCACCTTAATCAGATAATCCAAAAGTTTGGGCTCCAGTAGCAGATATTTAAATATTGTGGTGATTTTAAGATTGCTGCACCCTAGGTGAGCATAAATAACTGTATTTACAGGATTCAGCAGGTGGTGTGCCTTCCAGATGTTGATTTTATTATTAAACTCTGTTGTTGAGTGCCCGATGTATAGAGATTGTTGTTTAATAACGGTGTCAAGCCATGTGTGTTTACTGGGGGGAGGTCTGTCAGTAGGTATTACAGTCTCTATAATATCTGATAAAGGGTATTTTTCCCAGGTTTACTAAAAGTGAATGCCCTTTTTGGAAATTGATTGTCTGTATTGAATGGAGACCCATACCGTCTGTCTCCTGTGAAACTGAAGTCTGCGGATGCTAATTGCAGTGGTCCGACCTCTCCATAAGAGCTGACCACAGAGCCTCTGAATTTGTAAGTTGAATGATTTGGTAACTGTCATTATTGGCAGGTAGTAATTTATGCTTGCCATAATCTTCATATTAATAAGAGCAATCTTCCTTTGTAGGGACAGGTATGTCCTTGACAGTGACTGAAATACCTGAGTAGCATAGCTTATGATGGATTTTTGTAGGCAGACAGACATAGCAGTCTGTGACTTGAAAATACGGAACCCCAGAAAACACTGAGGTTCCACTAAAAAATTGGATATTATTTTCCTACCAGTGTTGATGCACCAGGTTGATGACTTGTGAGGATTGATGGATAATTTATAATCTTTAGTATAATTGGTAATTATGGAATGAAGTGTCTTCAGATATTTACGGGATGGAAGAATCACAAGTTTGTCATCCATGTATGTGAAAACCTTGATGTTTTTTAAGCCGAGGCACATATATCCCTGGAAGCTGATCCGGCTCTTTAATCAGAGGGTCGATGTACTTTATGAACAATAGACCACTCAACGGTGAACCTTGTAGTATGGATCTTGAAGGGCCAAATCCATCTGAGTAATCTGTTTTTATATGTCCAACTGAGATAGCAATTCAAGAAGAATGTTGACATATACTGTATCAAAAGCATTGGACCCATCCAGCTGGACTGCCACAGGCCAGGATTTTCTGTTAGATCTAATGTGATCAAGCAGAATTTTCACTTCACCAATTGCAGTCAGCACCGATGATCCCTTCCTTGCATATTGAGAGGCTGTTATATCCTGTAGAATGGTATCCTGATTTTTTTCTTTTATCATACCCTCCATGACTTTGAACAAAATTGGTGTCATCGATATTGGCCTGATACTGCTAAGAGAGGTAGGATCCCGGTTTTTTAATGAATGGAACCATGGTGATTGGATATAGATTAGGAATTACTCTTCTTTCAATGGCGAGGTAGGTTAACATGTTTAATATAATTCTCGCAGTAAAAAAAAATTAAGTGAGTGAACACAAATTTTTGGGATAGCAAGAATCCCAGGATGAACACTGTCAGGGAGACCCCACAACCTACTGGTGATGACTTGGAGTGTAATACCATGATCTGTCTCTATGGTTGTGCCCACCCACTCCAAGGCAGGGTTTGTGCGGTGACCTAAGAGGTTTTGAAAGTGGTTCTCTATGTGTAAAATCATATTCGCACCAGTAAGGCTGCCACCACTGATGAGCAATGAAGTAGAAACCTCCTGTTTCTTTCTGGCCCCCAGAGCCCACCTGAGATAGCCCTGGGTTCAGCAGTGTTGAGCTGGCAGGTAATTCTTTGCATTTTTTAGCTATTATCTCTGCTACTGTTGACTGTTTTGATCTGTATGAAGCTTTAAGCTCAAGTAAGTATTCAATGTTGTGATCCTGACCATTAAAGTATTTAATTTTCCAATTCAGGCTGTCCAATTCACATATCAGTGTGGTTGTTCCCTTAAGCTTGAAGGTGTATTTAGTAATCAGTGACTGAATAATGCCTATAAATGTAGTCCAGGCCTCGACCGGGTGTAGGTATATGAGGTTCACCTTGTGAAAAAGAATGTAGGCCTCTGAGAAAAATGCCTCAGTGGTATTGGTTTTAGTGAACATTCTGAGACTCCGGTTGACTTTAATTTGTTGAAAGTTGTTCAGCTCTATGGATGCCATAATCACAAAATGATCCGAAAATGCTGTCGGTTGCAGTCTAGCCTCTATCCCATAGTGCAATTCAGCCGAGTAGAACATTAGATCAATGAATGTGCAACTGTTTTTTTGTATAGAATGAAAATGCATCAGGTGGAAAGAATCCCCTCCCATTGAAAAATACTTTGTTGAGTAGGGGTAAATATTTCTTTGTGAAGGATTCATAGATGTTAAAGTCACCGAGCAGAATGGTAGGTGCATTATTATTATTAGTAATTAGGTTAATTGTGTGGACTATTTTCAGCAGAGTTGCATGAACATTGGCGCTGTATACATAAATCACATTGAAAGTATTCAAGGAGAAGGTAAACTCCATGGCAATTAGGTTCTGATTTTAGATAAATTATTCTGAAGGAGGTTGGAGCCAGAAGATTATTTATTATTACCCCAAATCTTCCCCTAGCCACATGACCTGTAGATAAATGGGTGAATCCTATTTTATTAAGTTCTGATTTTATGAAGTAGTTCGAGTTTAGGTGATATTTAGTTTCCCCTATGAACAACATATGTGGTGAGTTTTGCCTAAAGAAATGACTGATGGCATTAATATGACTGAGGAAATTAATACCTTGGACATTGACAGCAGAGATTAAACATTTATTGTTATCCATTGCAAGGTGGCCTGCTAGATTCCACTGCAGGCGGTTTCAATGAAGCATCAGCAGACTCTTTTTTTTATTAATTTCCTTGTGGATGTTTGGAGGGATATTTAAATCTGAAGTGGGGAGGTCCACAGGCAAACCATTGGCAGGATAACTAGTTAACAAATCAGATGGAAGATTAATCTTGCATTTCTTTTCTGTGGCTCCTTTATGCTTATTGTTCATTGCATTTGATATTGTGGGATTAGACTTTTGCCTCACTGGGATTGCCATCTCTTCTCCTGAGCTAGGACTAGATACAACCCATGGTTTTCTTTTATGACTGGTGTTAGGAGTGATGAATCTCTCCATCTCGTCTGCAGACCAGGAAGCGGCAGATAAAAGTGTATTACTAGGACTTGGTGAGATGTTATATTTACCTTGGTTGGAGTTAGGTTTAGGTATTTCCATCTTTTTTTGGATTGGTTTGATCATTGTCTATATGGTTTTCACCAGCTTTATTACCAGATGCTGTAACTGAGCTAAAGCCTAGGCCTTCATGCAAACTCCTAGGTCCAGAATTGTGTGAATCTTTTGGTTTTTATTGCAATGGCCTTTGATTACAATTTTGGTGACTATTGTTGGGCGATGTGTTATGTTTGTAATCCTGATTACTGTTAATTAAGAAGAGTTGATTCCTTTCATTTATTATGATACTTTTTTTACTTGTATGCTTTAAGTTGAGTTCATCCTGCTGTTCTACATTGTAGTGTTGTTTACTCGGTTGTTGTGAAGCATGTTGCACCTCCAGAATTGAATGTGAAGTCTGTTGTTGCCTACATCTGTGAGTGCGACCTTTTTTTGACCACAAGAAGTGCATGTACGATTTAAACACTCCTAAAACAGGTGAATTCTTTGTCCACAGTTGAAGCACTGTGGCCTAACACCTGAAAAAGATAATGTCATGGGACAGCCTCTAGCCGACAACACTGTTGGAATATCTGTCAGCACTATTCCCTCTTTTAGGAGCAGTCTAAATGTTGCTTTGTTCGAGAGAATGTTGTTAAATGTTTTGTTAATTGGAAGGTAGGTGTAACTTGTTATCTTGCTAAAGTGTTCCAATTTCTCTTGTAAATAAGATTCATCTATTCCTGTAATGCAATCTTTTTATTTACCCATTTAGAGTGGATGATCTGTTTATATCTACAGTTACTATGATCTTATCATCCAATACTTTAGATCTGTTTATATCTAGAGTTACTCTGATCTTATCATCCAATACTTTAAATTTGCTTTTAAAGTTATTTCTGCCAGCTGAGGTCTTGAATTCGACTGCTATATAGTGGTCATTCGGATGGGTAGAAATCCTATGTATTTCATTTGCAATATTTGCTCTTCTAATTAACTCAAATAAGGCATTCATTGGAAATGTAAACAGAGCACACTTTAGGTCTGTTATTGCTAGTATAATGCTCTTATCATTGCTATAGTTAGCCAGCAATTTCAGAAGCATGTTTGGTATAGTCAGGTTAAAATTTGAGACAATAGTATCCATTTGCTCCACTTTAAAGTTGATTTAGTGTAATGTTACTTTCAATTGGATCCACTTGAACCAGATCATCTTCATGGTGTGATTGCTGTTCTATCACCTCAAGAATGTCTATTCCCACAGTATTTTGATTTATATTGCTGCCTTGGTGATCAGTTTTGTGACCTGCAGGAAGAAAGGGTTGGCCATTGCTAGAGTGGTTAACTGACCCAGATTGTGTCATTCCAGCCCAAGCTGCACTAGCATATGACATATGAAGTGTAATACATTTAGTTTCATCAGCAGGGTTAGTTTGTAGTTTAGTAAAATTTGCATTATTTGCTTGTGTGAGATTTAACAAATTATGATCAAGTTCATATTGTTTTCCCATCAATAAGGTATGTTTTGAAGTGACAGGAGGGGAGACATTATTGTGACAAGTGTTGAGTGGTGGATGACCAGCTACGGTATGAGATTCTAACGGATATTCAAATGATTGTGTTTGTAAATTATTTTTATTTCTATTTGGATAGTGTATTTCCTTGAGCCATTCCACATTATTTCTAGTGCTGTTATGAAAAATTAAACTGGGAAATGATTCACTATCTATTTGACTGATTAGATAGTAATTTTGTGCTTGGATGCTTATCATCTGGGCTTAATGCAAGGGGATTTGTATATAGAGTTTTATTAGCTTTTGGCCTATATGCATTTATAATGTTCATTTTTTATTCTGATGTGGAAGAAAAACAGTCAGCATCATCAGCTAGCACCCTCTGTTCACCAGAAATGGGTTGATTTTGAGTTAGCTGGTATGTTAGTATATTTTGGGGCAGGATTTTGGATGTTGGATGACTCCAACTGGGGTTAGATTTAGGTGTATTGTGCGACTCCCAGTTATTAAGTTTGGTTTTGCAGCCATTGGCAGTGCCATCTGCCTTCACAGGTACAATTGACATATTCTCAGATATTGATGTATTAAGTATGGAATGATTTTTTTTCACATTATTTCCTTTTTCCTTTTGATTAGATTCCGGATTATTCCTATTATGACCTGATTTATTGAGATTGTCTGATTTACAATTATTATCCTGACAGTTGTGCTCATCAGGAGTCTTGTAATTGATATATAATGTTGGCATAATTATGTTGGTCTCTATTACATTAGTCCCAGAGCATGAAATATCAGCATTATCGGAATTGAGAATTATATTTATTTCAACTCTGTCTTCTATTATGAGTTCATTACTATTAATGGGAGTTGCCTCATCAGATAGAACTTTAGTTTTATTTTGTTTTGAAATATTAGGTGCCGTTTCATAATTGCTCTGTTTTCAATTATTTCTATGATATGTTGTGTGTCTCTGCTATCGCTATTACATTTATTAAAAGCCTTAGACTTAAGCTTAATGTTCGTATTTTTATTTGCACTGTTAATTCTATTGCTTCTACATTTTGTCACTTCGACTGTAGCGCCAGTCATATCAAAGCATGGCGAGCAGTAATCTAAAGTGATGCAGTCATTAATCATTTCATTTCACTTTCCGGTGTCCATTTCTAGAGGTTTTTTATCAGTGTGTTTTTTTTTTAATCAATATGATTATTATTAATTTTGTAGCAGGTTTTTTTTTAGATTTTTTAAATAATCTAAGCGACCGTTGTTTCTTCTTATTATCATTCATTTTTTTTTTATATTTGGTAAATGTGTTGGAGCTGCTGGCTGTATCATTGCTGACTTTCGCCGGAATGTCAGCCATGATAGGATCTAATTTATCTGTAAGTAAACCTTTGATTTTTTTTAATTTTGGGGGAGTTTGAACAATTGTAACTTTTAATTAATTTCAGACATTTGTTATAGTTAATCTTAATATTACATGAGCTTCTCATGGAATGTATATAGAGACAATTTGTTTGTGTTTCTGCAACAGGCCCTGTTTTACCGCAATCAAAGTGCTCATCGTTTTGTGCATAGCCTAGATTCAAGTTATAGTGCGGGCTTGGGGTTATGTTCATATTTACGTTACCTTGCAACTCATTATTTTTATTTATTTTTCCTAAATTAGTTATATTAGACATATTTAATGATTGTCCAAAAGACATATTTTGATGTTGATTCAATGGATTTGGTGTTTCAGTAAGATTGCTACAGCTGGCTGTTTGTATTTCTGCATTAGGCGAATTTCCAATGAAGTCTCCGTTGCTAATGACTACAATTAGACCTTTGATAATGTCTTCAAAAGGTTTTTTCTGTATGACATATTTTATAGTTTTATTTATTTTTTTTATGAAAAAGAAACAGATCCTTTTTTTTGGATCGTTAAAATACTCCAAGAACCTTTGTTAGATTTATTTTGTATTTTAATTTTCCCATAACTAGAATGATTTTGCTTTGCAGTTTGGTCTAAGTTAGTCGCTTTTATGCACGGAACAATGTTACATTATAATTCGGATTGTGAGTAACCGAACTCACATCCATTTACTCAAAATATAAGAACAACTTACCTTAAACGATTTCAAGGCCTTTTTCCGATGGTTATGAATTTAGGGAATCTTTAATAAAAAAAACTTTTGGGAGCTCAGGAAGGTGCTTCCTACTCAGACTATGGTAGGTGGCATTTTAATATATATATATATATATATATATATATATATATATATATATATATATATATATATATATATATATATATATATATATATATATATATATATATATATATATATATATATATATTCTAACCTCCCCCCACACGTTCTCACCCCAAAAATATACTGTTTATAACAAATATTCCGGGTTCTAGCTCAGTTAACAAATAAATAAATGAAATATTCAGCATTGATTAAAATGATTACTAGCTCTAATTTCTAAAATACAAATACGGTTCAATTTTTAAAATGAATTAACAAATATTTACTATTTTCATGAGACATGGGGTGACAATACGGGAAATGAGATAGACTACATTGAGATATTATCCACACGATACTACCTCAATGGCATAAGAACATTATTCCCCCTTTTTACTATACCAAATAACTAACTCATAGTATTTTTATGACTTTCTGAGCTCTATTCACTACGATTAAAATAATAATCATATCTCAATCTTCTTTATAACAAGAATCTAGCTCAATTAAATAAAATGAAGTAAAATAAAATCTCAGGTTCATAAATTGTATTCTAACTGATTTAAAATTACGGTAGTAAAATATGAAAAGGGAATTTTATGTCATAATCTACTACACAGCAACTAATAATAATAAAATAATAATAACAATAATAATATAATATAATCTTATTTCTTCCTAAATGAAATAAATAAATACGTACGTGGTAGTATTTTAATAATCTGACGATAGAATACGTGTGGCAACATTAGCATATAATTTAATGTAATATTGTGGCAACCGACTTATGACCAATAAATAATATGAAATTATGATCTTTTAATTTTAACATACCAATAAATTCTCCAAATTATTATAATACTTTTATGTTTACCTTTTGTGCAAAATCTATATGTCTGTTTCAATTATAAATGTATCGTGATTTCATGCATCCATGTGGAGAAATAACAACACGGACACAAAACTTTAAAACAAATTTAAAACAAAGTTTATTAACAACATAAATAAATTAACAATATTTTTACATTATGTACATTGGATATCCCTTACTCTCCTATCTCAACTTAGTTTACTAGTTTATAAAATTGAAATCAAAATACTATTTATTTTTCCTAGTTAAATCTTATTTTTAAAACGCTTAAGAAAATACAGTATTATTATTTGATTTATTACCATGGTTAGCTTGTTACAAAATGCATTTCTTATATGCTTATCACAAACACTTTGCATCCCTAATATTATTAAAATTATATTTTTACAAAATTTACATTTGTAGTAAAATTCTACTAAATAACAAATTTTAGTTTTATATTGGTTGTATGGAATCTTACAAAGTCAAAACATTGTTCTACATTTGGTATTAGTTTTTTATTGTTCATTATCCGATGTTTATGAATCCTAATATTCTCATTCAAGCCTTACTTCGGATGATATAATTACAACTATTAACATACCATGCACAAGTATATGTTTATTATACCTTATTGAACTATTTTCTTAATAAATATGCAATACTTATTTTGTAAATATTATTTTAACAAAAAAATTCATTCAAATTTTATTATTACTTTTAAATACTTGGTTTAGATTTCTTTTCAAAAAATCTTATATTCATTTCCGAATTAATTTTACAATGTATTATATGATTCTTTCTCTCTTTATGATAGTTTGGACTTTCAATTTTAAAATTACACAATTCTATACATTCCAGCAAATAAACTATTCTTACACAAACGATAACATATCTTCAGTTCTATTTTATTCATTATTTCTTTGAAATTATCTTTCTGACCGATGCAGATTCACAAAATAAGGATAGCGAAGATAGATGCATAGGATCAAAATATAACTAGAATATTACTCATCATAAACCTTGACAATCATGGCACAGTGAATTAAAAGATACTATAGAGGAGTGACCTTTCCCTGTCTACCAACCTCTATTATAGGAGCGATGTTAAAGCTATTTCTTCAGCTTTATTATAACATAAAAAAGTTTAAACATATGCAAAAACACTGTCCAAACTATATGTGTTCAGTCATAGGGCTTAGTTAACTATACTGAAATCACACAAAACTAAATATGATCCAAATCCTTTATTTTTCCTATTTCTTAAAAAAAAAACATCATCTTGGTTTCCTCTCCACTAGTACTTCCAAGTCACTATCCGATCTTATTTCTCAAGATTTTTCTATACTGTACATCGACAAATACATATCTGCATTTCTAACAATAATAAAATTCATTTATTTGAAAACTATTCCACTGTTCTATAAGACAGCTTGCTTACTACTTTTCCCATATATTTAATCATATACAAATTATTTTAAAATATCTGAATACTTTATCACATGAAAGTTCAAAAGAATCACACAATTGTTCTGTTAAATTATATTATTAATATACTTTAAATAAATAATTGCATGCATATTCCGAATTACTCCTATCTCATTATATGTTAAAAATGTTGTATAAAATGTGTACATATAATTTAAACTTTTACACTTCATTCTTAATCAATAGATGATCTAAAAAAAATACATTATGCATTATAAATAAATATCAATATTACCAAACGTTCTTTATCTTCTCGATCGCGTTCCGTAGGCTTCACCATCCATTTGATTCTTGTAGATATAAGACTCACATACATACACTTTATTTTTAAACAATATTTCTAATAATTTTATCAAGCTATTGTATTTAAATCTCAATATTACTAAATTTATGTTTATATGTTTTCCCTAATCTCACATAGCATTTTATATTCTAAATTAAATTAGTAAAATATTTAAACTATATTTACTGTACTTCTTTATCAAACTTTCTTGAAAACCGTTTATATTAAAGCTAAAAAAAAATGTTTATTATTTCTTCTTCAGTCACTTAATGTTCTATTTTAAGGTAAAACAATTATTGCTCTGGTGAATACATATTCATAATTGACAATCCTTGGTTTTTTATCATATTTAATACAATTATTGATTAGGACATTAAGTAATCCCGTAAAGAAAACGTCTACACATTCTCTTCTAATATATTCTGCTAATATTTTCCCGCGCAACTTTTATGATGCATCTTCTAGGTACTTTTATTTAAATATTCAGTAAATTTTTTCTGTCTCCATGGATCCATTTTATTAAGTATATTAGATTTATATTTTCCAATTTCTCTTAGAGAAAGTTTTTCTGTTCTTTTTTTCATAAAAAAAAAATAATGAGTTTTTCATATTATTATTCGGTAAATTTTCCTTTCTTTTAAAGTTCTGGTAACTATATACTTTGTAATGTTTCCTTTAAAAAGGACAAACATTTTTTTTCTCATTATAACTTTTACATAATTCTTTATAATATACAGTATCTTAATTTTTTTTCATAGAGAAGAATAAAAAAAAAAAACTTTACAGTAGCCTCATAAATTTGTGCGTCATAATTTTTTCCTGATGGCAAGTAACTTCTCTTTTAAGTTTTCGTATAGCATCCAAATTATATTCCTCTGAGTTACAATAATAAGTTTCTGGTTGAGCATAAATAAAGCTGTATCGAGGCACTTTACAAATATTTTTCCTTTAGCAATATTTTTAGGTATTTTTTCCTTTAGTACTTCCATTTTTACTGCAAGGTTTTGTCTAAACTTGAATAAAATCACTGGCAAGAAAACTTTTAAAAATGAGCCCTTCATGTAAAGGCAGTCAAAATATTATATGTTAAAAAAAACTTTTAAAATAAATACAAAATTTTAAAATTATATCACTTTTCTAGCTTACGGTCTTATTCAGCTAAAAAAATATGTTACTCCCTCCTTCACTTACACATTACTTTCTCCCGCTTCGTCTAATTCCTATTTTCCGTCTGCTAAAATACCTCAGTTGATTGGTTAATTACTTTTTAGCGCGAACAAATTTACACATTTTAGTTTTATAATATATTAAACTCTTTAAAATAAAGAATTTATGACATCATGTCTTAAATATTACTTAGAATAGTATTTTTAAATTCAATTATAGTTTTATCAAAATCATTTAAACTTTAAAATAATTATTAAAATAATATTTAGTATTTCAACTTTTACTTTAAGGATCGATAGCAATTATATTTAGTTTTATAATTCACAAACTTTATTATTATTCTAACAAGCGTGTGTGTGAAGGTATATAATATACAGTCACATGATTACTAACTTTAACAGATGATTTTTTAATTTATGTCTCGGTCTAAATTACCAAAACTGATATATTTTATAAAAAATTTGGAAAATAATTTAAAAATGTAGAACCAAACATAATTCTCACCATCCTAAAGTTTATTTTTAAAATATATTAGATTAATTTTGACTATTAAATATAATTATATTATAATATTACATATAGCATTTATTTAATTTATTAGTTTTAAAATATTATACTCGAATTATTAATATAGTTTTAACTATTTATAGCTGTGTTATTTTATATGGCCAGCTTTTATAACCATAAGCAATGATATAATTAAGCTTTATTTAACTGTTTTCTTTTAAAATAATCCATTACACTTTTATATACCAGGTATTTTCAGCCTTAAATTGTACTATAAAATCTAATTATCCTACTATTATTTATATATCATACAAACATATCTTAAAATTTAAATTTTTTTAGTAATTGACCATTCTACCCTATTATGACCTATAGATAAGGGCACATAACTTCCCCCTTCAAATAAAAAAATTTTAAATTAAACATCTAGTTTAATACCTATTTTATTCTTTAATACTCCTCATTTTATTATCTGCTACAACCAAATTCCAACCAAATTCCATCTTATACTACTCAATATAACAGAATACACTGTTTGCTATACAAATTTATATAATATCTGGACACTAAACTCAGACTTTGAACTATTAACAATTTTTAATTTAGAGACTAAAGAAAAAGTAAAGTTGTCATATAAAAATCGATAGATAGTTGAAAAGATAGATAAAAAGTTAGACAGATAATATAATTTGATAAAATATATAGACAGATGTTCGTTTGATCGGTAGACTTTTCTTGGAAGTTTATTTTTGTTTAATAAATTGTTTTGTTTATTATCGAATATATATATATATATATATATATATATATATATATATATATATATATATATATATATATATATATATATATATATCATGACAATAGCAACCACAACAGAAAAGCCTAAAGGTAGTTAGTTAAGCGTTTTATTTAAAATCAGATTTATTAATGCATTCAATATTTTGATGGAATCGTAATTATTATTTTATACATTAAATATTTAATTTAAATGTTAATGTTCTCTGTGTCGTCTCGTATAGATATAATTGTTTTAGAAAGCATAATGCAGAGATATCATTTCACTTTTCATTCAATATATATGTTAGCATATATATAATTAAAAATATTTGAGCTTAAAATGAATATTTTATATTCACTCTCTACACTATATTAAGCAACTGATACACATGACGACTCAAATATAAATAAGATAGATTATACTCAGTATACTTTCTTTAAATGAATGTTGTCACGTATAATGGCACTTGAGATAATGTAATGAAAGACAATATTACAAAAAATTATACGGTCTTTTTTCTACTCTCTCTCTCTCTCTCTCTCTCTCTCTCTCTCTATATATATATATATATATATATATATATATATATATATATATATATATATATATATATATATATATATATATATATATATATATATATATATATATATTCCATCAAATTTTTTCATAAGTTCTATAGGCTGAATAATTATATGATTGATATATATTATGAGGAATCTGTCTTTACATATATCTTTGTTGCAATTTTTAAGAGTGTATCATTTATTTTCCTATTGATTTCCCTCAAATGAGAAACATGTTCTAGATATATTAATATTACAAAAACAATTTGCAAGTTCTAATGTAAATTCATTAAATGTTTCTGAAATTTAGACATATCTAATATGAATATTATTTTTGTTAATAATTTTAGTGTTTCAGGTTTTGAATTAATATGTATTATACATTTCATAAATTGTTGATCACTGCCTATGATAAAATTATTAAAAATATTATAATCCTTTAACATGTATATTCTGTAAGTGAATATATAAATCAATTTACTATACCTTCATTTGTTTGCTTCCAGACCCATATCTTTTAACATTTCTATCAAAAATTTATTAACAATATATAGAATTAATGTTAAGCAAATTTATAATGTCTATTTTCTTATTTCACCAACTTTCATTTTTCATTTTTTAACTAATTCTATTATTCCCTAATATTTGTAAATGTCCTTTGGATGGATCAAAACTATTCTGTACAACCAAATGGAAATTTTGTACTAATTGATCAGTATGTAAACTTGTTGAAGAATAATCTTGAATAATTATATATAAAATGAATTACAAGAACTAATGTTGTCTCTATGTCCAATACACCATCAATCTCTCAACATTGTTTTCCGACTTTCTTATTTATAAATAATTCTATTCCAATTGTACAGAAAATATTCCTTGACTTTGAAGTACTGTACATGTAGCAATTTGAAATCATTTAACTTGTTTATCTTTTCTTTTAACTGCACAAAGTTCAGTAATGTCGATTTCAATATGAATCAGTTGTTTTAATTATTTCCGTTAACGTTCAGTTACCAGTGATCTGAAGGTGTACAGATCTAAG
This sequence comes from Epiperipatus broadwayi, assembly GCA_028023455.1. NCBI lineage: Eukaryota > Metazoa > Onychophora > Udeonychophora > Euonychophora > Peripatidae > Epiperipatus > Epiperipatus broadwayi. The sequence goes on from JAQFVV010008322.1 coordinate 14,272, forward strand.
ATCTTAATCAAATGGCAGCCTATGATAATATCAATAGAAACTTTGCACATATATTTACAGCTATCACACACTGTCATAGCTGATTAATTTTTTTTCACATGAAAAATTAGCAATAATGTATTTTTGTCTTTAATAAATGTAAGTTTCTATTAATTTTTTTTATAAACACACACCCTCATTCTGCCTTCATAAAAAGTCATTTGATATTTCAGTTAAGATCTATCAAGCAACTGACAATTATAAAAATGAAGTTGCTTTATCTTTATTTCAAAGATAAGAATATCCAATAAAGTCACACACTAGTTAGTGCATATTTGTCAGCAAATTTTCTTTTTTTTCTTGGTATATGAGTAATAACGTAGGAATGAAAAAAAATAGCGATTTGACAGCAGTAAATTGCTGTATTCAGTTCTTTATAAACTGTAAGAAATTTCAAAAAGCCTCTTTTCAGTTAATAGCAAAATTTGTTACAATCTTATATACATAATACTGCCCGCGAATAAAATTTGATAGGAATAAATTAGAGAGAGTAAAATATTATCTATTAAATATAAATATAGGTAATTAGAACTCAAACTTTCAAACACGCTTTAACTATTTCCATTATTTCTCACAAGTGATAAACTTAACGCAAGCAAATGTAGAAAATATAAATAATCACCAATAAACCTATGTCGTATTTATCTTTTCTACATGTGCGTTGTCATATGTATGAGTTGTATAAATAGTGTGGATAGTAGAAAAGTGCATGTAAGTCTGACTTCATATCTTCTATATTTACAATTAAGCTCCAGGTTTGTGAAGAGTGCCTGGTTTACAAATATTTATCTCTTAAATGCTTTCCGCAATTATTCACTCTTTCAAAATTTAAAGAATGTAATAGGTTCATTACACTTATGAACATTGTTAAACATAGAGTTAGAATTTTTAATTTATAGACTAAAGAAAAAGTAAATTTGTCATATAAAAATCGATAGATGGTTGAATAGATAGATAAAATGTTAGACAGATAATATAATTTGATAATATATATGTACAGATGGTCGTTTGATCGGTAGACTTTTCTTGGAGGTTTATTTTTGTTTAATATTATTTTGTTTATTATCGAATATATATATATATATATATATATATATATATATATATATATATATATATATATATATATATATATTATGACAATAGCAACCACAACTGAAAAGCCTAAAGGTAGTTAATTAAGCGTTTTATTTAAAATCAGATTTATTAATGCATTCAATATTTTGATGGAATCGTAAATATTATTTTATACATTAAATATTTAATTTAAATTTTAATTTTCCCTGTGTAGTTTTGTATTGATATAATTGTTTTAGAAAATTTAATGCAAAGATATCATTTCACTTTTCATTCAATATATATATATATATTAGCATATATTATATATACGTAAAAAGACTTGAGCTTAAAATTAATTATTTTATATTCACTCTCTACTCTATATTAAACAACCGATACAAATGACGACACAAATATAAATAATATGGATGATACTCAGTATACCATTTTTAAATGAATGCGGTCTTGTTTAATGGTGCTTGAGATAAAGTGGCGGAAGACAATATTACAGAAAATTATATGGTCTTCTTTCTACTTACATATATATATATATATCAAATTTTTCCATAAATTCTATAGGCTGAATAATGATATTTTTGCTATATTTTGCTGAATATGTCTAGAGAATTATCTTTGTTGCAATTTTTCATAGTGTACCATTTATTTTCCTATTGATTTCGCTCAAATGAGCACCATGTTCTAGATATACTAATATTAGAAAAAAACAATTTGCAAGTTCTAATTTAAATTCATTAAAATGTTTCTGAAAGTTAGACAGATCTACTATGAATATTGTTTTTGTTTATAATTTTAGTCTTTCATGTTTTGACTTAATATGTATCATACATTTCATAAATTGATGATCACTTCCTATGATGATATTGTTAAAAATATTAGAATCATTTAATATGTATTTTCTGTAAGTGAACATAAAACCCAATTTGCTATACCTTCATTTGTTTGCTTCCAGGCCCATCTCTATTAACATTTCTATCAAAGTTTATTGATATTATATAGAATTATTTGTAAAATATTTCTGATGTCTATTTTGTTATCTCACCAACATTCATTTTTCATTTGTTTACTAATTTTAGGCTTCCATAATAATTTTAAATGTTCTTTGGTTGGATCAAAACTCTTCTGTACATCCAAATGGAAATCTTGCACTAATTCATCAAATTGTAAAATCGTTGGAGAAAAATCTTGAATAATCATATATAAATTTAATTACATAAACTAATGTCGCCTCACTGTCCAATACACCATCAATCTCTCAAATTACTGTTCTCTGACTCTCTTATTTATAAATGATTCTATTCCAATTGTACAGCTAATATTTGTTGACTTTGAAGTATTGAACATGATTTTTGAAATCATTTATCTTGTTCATCTTTTTTTTCTAACTGCACACAGTTCAGTAATGTCCAATTTAATATGAATCACTTCTCCCAAATTTTTTATGTTAACCTTCTGTATCCAGTAATCTGAACATATGCAGATCACGGATCATAATCAAATGGTGGCCTATGGCAATATAAACAGAAACATAGCAGATATATCTACAGCTAACACACACTGTCATAGATGACTATTTTACTATCATGTAGAATAATAGCTTTAATCTAAGTTTGTCTTTGATAAATTTAAATTTATATTATATTTCTTTATTAACACAAACATTCATTATGCCATCAAAAAAGTCATTTGATATTACAGATAAATCTATCAATCAACTGAGATAAATGACAATGATGGCCCTTGATCTTAATCTCAAAAATAATAAAATCCAATAAGGTCACCACACTAGTTATTGCATATTAGTCATAACATTTTCATTATTTTTTGTTATATGAGTAATTACATAGGAATAAAACCAAATAAAGATTTGACTGCAGGAAAATTGCGGTACTTGTTCTTTAAAACCTCTAAGGAATCTCTAAAAGCTTCTTTTCATTTATTAGCAAAATAATCTGCAACCGTATGGACATAGTTCTGTCTGCAAGTCAAATTTGATGGGATAAAATTAGAGAGAGTAGAATATTATCTCTTAATAGTAAATATAAGGAATTTGAACTCAGACTTTCAAGCCCTCTTCAACTATCATCATTATTTCACAAAACTGATGCAAATGAGCACGCAAATGTAGATAAGACAAATAATGACCAACATATGTATGTCGTATTTATATTTTCTACATGTGTGTGATCATGTGTATCAGTTGTATGAAATAGTGTGGATAGTAGAAAAGTGAATGTAAGACTGACTTCATATATTCTATATTTATAATTAAGCTCCAGGTTTGTGAAGAGTGCCTGGTTTTCAAATATTTATCTCTTAAATGTTCCCCACAATTATTCACTCTTTAAAAATTTAAAGAATGTAATAGGTTCATTACTCTTTTGAACATTGTTAAACATAGAGTTACAATTTTTAATTTATAGACTAAAGAAAAAGTAAATATGTTATAGAAAAATCGATAGATGGTTGAATAGATAGATGAAATGTTAGACAGATAATATAATTTGATAAAATATATGGACAGATGGTCGTTTGATCGGTAGACTTTTCTTGGATGTTTATTTTTGTTTAATATTATTTTGTTTGTTATCGAATATATATATATCATATTATTATTACTATTGCAGGATATTCCGTGTAGTGAAAAAGCTAAATGCTGATGTTTCAGTACAATATCAAGTACCTTCCTCAGAGCGTCCTCTTTCTCAAATCATAAGAATGCACGTGAGATTTAAAACCGTTTTTATCGTTTTCTTTCTCCTCATTTAAATTCTATTGGTTGAGAAGTTTTAAAATTTATTTTCTCTTCCAATAGCTTCTTCCAAATGTTGTTAATCTTCTTTAATTCACACCTTTCATTTATACTCTTGGGCCTTTTAAAAATCTCTATAGCTTCTCTTAGCAATCTCTGGTCATTTTGTTCAATTTTTGCTAAAAATATTTGTTTTTTTCAAAATTGATATCATGATTTGTTAATTTCGGTTTTTCACTATACAGAATATCCCGCAAATAGTAATAATAATATGACATCTTTTATCCGTGAAAATATTAGTTATATATATATATATATATATATATATATATATATATATATATATATATATATATATATATATATATATATATATATATATATATATATATATCATGGCTGAAAAAAGGAGTTTGCTATTAACTGAAAGGAGACCCTTTGATTTCTCTTGGAGGCCTTAAAGGAACCGAGCAGGGCAAATTCCTAATGTCCACTCCATATGTTCTTGTCGTTGCAGCTGTTATTACTATGTGATTATTCATATAGTATACGAACATGGATGGGCTGCTCACCAACAGGCATTAGCCAGCATGGTGAATTTATTGGTTTTTACCTCTGAGTTTAAGATCAAAAAACACCATGGTCTTTCTTCTCAGTGCCTGATAAGGCAGAATGAATGTTTGTGTAAATGATAAATATTTTTCCAATACATATATACAATTATGACAGACAAAAATAAAGTATGGCCCTTATTTCCAGGAGGCTGTAAAGTCACCAACCAAGGCAGTGGTTGGTGGCTGAAGGAGGAGGGTGCTAAGAATCCCCTGATTGCTAACCCAGGCTGCCATTTGATGATGACATTTTATTTAGGTACTTACAACTGCAGATAACTTTCAAGTGAAGGAAGATTGCAAGAATTAGAAGAAGAACTGTCTTATATTAAATGGGATATTTTTGGACTTTTTGAAGTTAGAAAAAAAGGACTAGAAACAATTGATTTAAAAAGTGGACATATACTCTATTATAAAGGCACACATATTGGAAATACAAGTAGAGTAGGATTCATTATAGATAAAAAGTGGAAGAACAATATTGTGGAGATTGATGGTGTATCGGACAGAGTGGCAAGATTAGTTATACAACTTAATAGCAGATAAGCATTTATTTTATAACGTCTTGCGTGCGATTATAATTACGGTAGAATGACAGCCTGTTAAGCTAATTGCGCATGTGGTTGTTCGAAGGTATTCATTTATTAATAACATTCTCACAGCGTCTGCACAATTAGCTTAACAGCCTGTCATTCTATCATAATTAATAGCAGATACCAAATGCAGATAATTGAGGTTTATGCCCCAACAAGTTCTCATAGTGATGAAATAGTAGAATATTTTTATATGGATGTACAAAAGGCTTTTGATCAGAGTAAACAACATTTTTAAATTGTTATGGGAGACTTTAATGCTAGAATTGGTAGACAAATGAAAGATGAAATTGCTGTAGGTAATTTTGGTTATGGTAATAGAAATGAGAGAGGACATAGACTTGTGGAGTTTGCAGAAAAAGAAAAACTTTACATTATGAATTCATTTTTTGAGAAAAATGTTAAAAGGAAATGGACATAGAAGCATCCAAATGAAGGTACAGCAGAATTGGATTATATTTTGATAACAGAAAATACATATTTCAAGATTGTAATGTTCTTAATAAATTTAACACAGGAAGTGATCTTCGATTAGTAAGGTGTAAGTTATGTGTTAATGTAAATCTAGAGAGACAAAAATTAAGAAAAACAATATTTACAGTTGATATTCCTAATCTTCAGAAACATTCTAATGGATTTAAATTAGAACTTACAAATAGGTTTCAAGTGTTAGGAGATTTTGAACATGATACAGATTTGAATGAAATTAATATGAAAATAACTGATGCACTTTTAAAAACTGCAACAAACATAGCTGGTAGAAAAAAGCAGCAATTGACTAATAAAATTTCTACTGAGACTAGAGAATTTATGAAGAAAAGAAGGAATATGAAGATATACAAAAATGATGTATTAAAAACAATTGAATATCTCGAATTTTGTAAAATGGTACGGAAAAGAGTCGAAAATGATATAAGAAAGTATAACTGTGAAATAGCAAGGAAAGATGCAGAAGAAAATAAAAGTCACAAAAATGTTAAACAACATTTTGGTATTGGTAAGAAATTTATATCTACAATAATAAAAAAAGATGGAATTATTACTAAAAAAAGAGATGACATCATGAAATTGGTAGAAGATTTTTGTCAAGAATTATATAGTAATAAAGAACAAGTACCTCCTACATCTATTACCTCTTCCGAATTACCCAGAATTTTAAATGAAGAAGTGAGACATGCAATTAAGTGTATGAAGAAAGGAAAGGCTCCAGGAAATGATGGAATTATAATTGATATATTAAAAAGAAGCAGGTGAAGAAATAGAAACAATTTTAGCAAAGTTATATACCAAATGTCTAAATGATAAAGATGTACCGGAAGATTGGAAGAATGCAGTAATAATATTAATATTTAAAAAAGGTGATAAAGAAGATATTAGAAATTACAGACCTATCAGCCTTTTATCAGTTTTATATAAAATTTTTAGCAAGATAATTACAACTCGTCTACAGAGAACTTTGGATTTCCACCAACCAAGAGAACAAGCTGGATTTAAAAGTGGTTTTAGTACAATAGATCATATCCAGGTATTGAGAGAAGTCATAGAAAGGACAAATTAATATGAGTTGTCATTATGTTTTGGATTTGTAGATTATGAAAAGGCATTTGATTCTATACACATTTCTTCAGTCATTAAAGCAATTGATCATCAAGGTATAGATCCAGGATATTGTCATATTTTAAAGAATATTTATAAAAATGCAACAGCAAGAATTAGATTACATAATGATACTGGAAAAATCAACATTGAGAAAGGTGTAAGACAAGGTGACTCCATATCTCCAAAACACATTACAGCAGTGCTGCAAGAAGTATTTTGTGGATTAAAATGGGAAACTAAAGAAGTGAAAATCAATGGAGAGTATTTAAATAATTTAGATTTCGCAGATGGTGTAGTTGTTTTTGCAAATAATGCTTCAGAGCTGCAAGAAATGTTGCAGGAGTTAGCAGATGAAAGTAGAAAAGTAGGACTAAAGATAAATGTTTAAAAGACGAAAGTAATGTTTAATCGATTTGCTCAAAATATGAAAATAAATATTGATTATGATGAATTAAAAGAAATTAACAGTTACAAATACCTTGGTCAGATTATTAATACAGATGGAAACATAATGGTAGAAATTAATCATAGAATTAAACTTGGTTGGAGTGTTTTTGGTAGAAATAACTTTATACTAAAAGGAAATATGCCTATGTGTTTGAAAAGGATGGTTTTTAACAAATGTGTTTTACCAGTTCTTACTTATGGATCTGAGACTTGGACACTTAATAGAAGAGCAATACAGAGACTTCAGACCACTGAAAGAAGTATGGAGAGATGTATGTTGGGAGTAACAAGAAGAGATCGAAACGCAATGTATGGGTAAGACAACAAACAGGTGTTACTGACCTTATTGAAAAAATTAAAAGCTTGAAATGGACTTGGGCCGGACATATTGCTAGAAGAGATGATAATAGGTAATAGATGGACAATTGAAATTTTAGCTGGATTCCAAGAGATTGTAAAAGACCCAGAAAAAGACCACATGTGAGATGGATGGATGAAATAAGAAAATGTGCAGGGGTGTTGTGGAGAAGAGAAGCTAAAGATCAGATAAGATGGATTAAACTTGGAGAGACCTTCATCCTGCAGTGTATTGATAATGGTTGATGTTGATGATATATATCACGACAATTGCAACCATGAGAGAAGAGTCTAAAGGTAGCAAATTAAGCGTTTTATTTAAAATCAGATTAATTAATGCAATGAATATTTTGAAGGAATCGTAAATATTATTTTTAAACATTAAATTTTTAATTTTAATTTTGCCTGTGTAGTTTTGTATGGATATAATTGTTTTAGAAAATTTAATGCAAAGATATCATTTCATTTCTCTTTTCATTCAAATATATATATATATATATATATATATATATATATATATATATATATATATATATATATATATATATATATATATATATATATATATATATATATAAAAGTAAAAAAGACGAGCTTAAAATTAATTATTTTATATTCACTCTCTACTCTATATTAAACAACCGATACAAATGACGACACAAATATAAATAATATGGATGATACTCAGTATACCTTTTTTAAATGAATGCCGTCATGTTTAATGGTGTTTGAGATAAAGTGGGCGGAAGACAATATTACAAAAAAAATATATGGACTTCTTTCTACTTATATATAATTCTTCAAATTTTTCCATAAATTCTATAAGCTGAATAATGATATCATTGCTATATTTTGCTGAATATATCTTTAGAAATATATTTGTTGCAATTTTTAAGTGTACCATTTATTTTCCTATTGATTTCCCTCAAATGAGCACCATGTTCTAGATATACTAATATTAGAAAAAAACAATTTGTACGTTCTAATTTAAATTCATTAAAATGCTTCTGAAAGTTAGACAGATCTACTATGAATATTGTTTTTGTTTATAATTTTAGTCTTTCATGTTTTGACTTAATATGTATCATACATTTCATAAATCGATGATCACTTCCTATGATGAAATTATTAAAAATATTAGAATCATTTAATATGTATATTCTGTAAGTGAACATAAAACCCAATTTGCTATGCTTTCATTTGTTTGCTTCAAGGCCCTTCTCTATTAACATTTCTATCAATGTTTATTGATATTATATAGAATTATTTTTAAACTACTTCTGATGTCTATTTTGTTATCTCACCAACTTTCATTTTTCATTTGTTTAATAATTCTAGGCTTCCATAATATTTTTAAACGTTCTTTGGTTGGATCAAAACTCTTCTGTACATCCAAATGGAAATCTTGCACTAATTGATCAATATGTAAAGTCGTTGGAGAATAATCTTGAATTATCATATATAAACTTAATTACAAAAACTAATGTTGCCTCACTGTCCAATACACCATCAATCTCCCAAATTATTGTTCTCTGAATCTCTTATTTATAAATGGTTCTATTCAAATTGTAAAGCTAAAATTTGTTGACTTTGAAGTATTGTACATGTTGAATTTTGAAATCATTTATTTTGGTCATCTTTTTTTCTAACTGCACACAATTCAGTAATGTCCATTTTAATATGAATCACTTCTCCGAATTTTTTTTCTGTTAACGTTCTGTATCCAGTAATCTGAATGTAGACAGATCTAGGATCATAATCAAATGGTGGCCTATGATAATATCAACAAAACATAGCAGATATATCTACAGCTATCACACACTGTCATAGATGACTATTTTACTATCACATAGAATAATAGTTTAATCTCAGTTTGTCTTTGATAAATGTTAATTTATATTATATTTTTATATTAACACACACATTCGTTCTGCCATCAAGAAAAGTCATTTGATATTTCAGATAAGATCTATCAAGCAACTGAGATAAATGACAATGATGTTTCTTGATAATAAGAATGAAAACAAAATAAAGATTTGACAGCAGGAAATGTCTGTACTAGTTCTTTAAAAACCTCTAAAAATTCTCTAAAAGCCTCTTTTCTTTTATTAGCAAAATTTCTGCAATCGTATGGACATAGTTCTGCCTGCAAGTCAAATTTGATAGGATAAAAATAGCGAGAGTAGAATATTATCTATTAATAGTAAATATAAGAAATTTGAACTCAGACTTTCAAGCCCTCTTCAACTATCACCATTATTCACACAACTGATAAAATGAAAACGCAAATGTAGATAAAATAAATAATCACCAATATACGTATGTCGTATTTATCTTTTCTACATGTGTGTGATCATGTTTATCAGTATTATGAAATAGTGTGGATAGTAGAAAAGTGAATGTAAGTCTGACTTCATATCTTCTATATTTACAATTAAGCTACAAGTTTGTGAAGAGTGCCTGGTTTTCAAATTTTTATCTCTTAAATACTTCCCGCAATAATTCACTCTTTAACAATTTAAAGAATGTAATAATTTCATTACTACTTCGAACATTTTTAAACATAGAGTAACAATTTTTAATTTACAGACTAAAGAAAAAGTAAAGTTGTCATATAAAAATCGATAGATAGTTGAATAGATAGATAAAAAGTTAGACAGATAATATAATTTGATAAAATATATAGACAGATGTTCGTTTGATCGGTAGACTTTTCTTGGAAGTTTATTTTTATTTAATAAATTATTTTGTTTATTATCGAATATATATATATATATATATATATATATATATATATATATATATATATATATATATATATATATATATATATATATATATATATCATGACAATAGCAACCACAACAGAAAAGCCTAAAGGTAGTTAATTAAGCGTTTTATTTAAAATCAGATTTATTAATGCAATCAATATTTTGATGGAATCTAAATATTATTTTTATACATTAAATATCTAATTTAAATTTTAATGTCCCCTATGTAGTATTGTATAGATATAATTGTTTTAGGAAGTATAATGCAGAGATATCATTTCATTTCACGTTTTATTCAATATATATGTTAGCATATATATAAGTAAAAAGACTTGAGCTTAAAATGAATTATTTTATATTCACTCTCTACTCTATATTAAGCAACCGATACACATGATGACACAAATATAAATAAGATAGATAAAACTCAGTATACCTTTTTTAAATGAATAATGTCATGTTTAATGGTGCTTGAGATAATGTGGAGGAAGACATTATTACAAAAAATTCTAAGGTTTTCTTTCTACTTATATATATATATATAGGTTGTAGTTTGCAGACTGTACTGCTGCCACCAGAGGGCGTGGTGATATCATCAACAACCGGCCTGAAAATGGCAAGTGGTAATTTTTTTTACAAAATTGCCTTAAAATCGACAAATAAAAATGCTTAAGACAATATATGTACATCAAATAAATCGAAAACTACAAATTATAAAAAAAGTTCAAGAAAATGCTAAAAAATTCAAATAATAAAACCAAAAAACCATGAAAATTCCATTACAAGCTATACTCCCTTCCCAAATCAAAATGTCTTCCCTTAATTTGACAAATAAAAATGCTTCAGACAATATATGTAAAGCAAATAAATTGAAAACTACAAATTAAAAAAAATGCAAGAAAATGCTAAAAAATTAAAATAATAAAACCAAAAAAAAACCATGAAAATTCTATCAAGAGATATACCTGCCTCTACAATCTGACAATTCACAAAACATGGCGTCCAAAAAAGTGGGAAAATATGAAAAAATCAAATCATTTACCTTCAACATAAATATGCATCTAAATTCATATTGAGAAGCAATTCCCACAACTGATCAAAACATAAAAAAATATTATCATTTTTTTTAAATTATTTAAGTAACAGATATAATAGTAAGTCATAAAACAGATTAATATATGAAAAGATCAAATCATTTATTTACCTTCAACATAAGTATGTGCTATGTTCATATTGAAAAGCAATTCCCCCAACTGATCAAAAAACGTAACACATATTAATACATAGTATCTAATAAAAATAAGCAAAAAATGCTATAAAATGCAAATTAAAAGAAATAGGATCTACACCCCCCCCCTATAATCTGAAAATTCAGAAAGTAGCATGGTGGGCAAAAATAGCAGTGAAATATGAAAAAGATCAAATTATTTAACTTAAACATAAATATGAATCTAAGTTCATATTGAAAAGCAATTCATTGTTCCCTGGCTTTCAAATTACTGCATATGTAAATGGAGCAGTAATATTTAAATAATCAAAAAGCAATCATTACTGACCCCTCCCCACTAATCAAAACTTAATAAATCGTATCAATGTTTTAAGATTAGATAAGTAACAGACCTAATAAGAATTCATAACACAGATTAATACATAGTAAGTAAATAAATAGAATTATAGTAAGTTTAAAAGAGAAGATGGAAAAATTACCTTGTTGCATTTTTTTTGTTCAAGTAATTGTTTTTCACTATTATATAGATTAAATCACAGATTGTACTTTCAAAATGAAAATAATGTAATTAGACATTTTACATGAAAAAGTGATGTTCTCTAAATTCATTAATAATGTTTAATAATTAACAAGTAAGTTCATATTGAAAAGCAATTAATTGTTCTCTGGCTTTCAAATTACTGCATATGTAAATGGAGCAGTAATATTTAAATAATCAAAAAGCAATCATTACTGACCCCTCCCCACTAATCAAAACTTAATAAATGGTGTCAATATTTTAAGATTATTTAAGTAACTGATCTAATAAGAACTCATAACACAGATTAATATGTAGTAAGTGATTAAATATGGCAACAACTGACTAACTTTTATAAAATGTACTAAATCTTATGAATATTTAAAAAATCAAAGACTATTTGCACATATGCTGTGCATAATTTAAGTAATAGATATAATAACTCATAACCCAGATTAATACAGTACATAGTAAGCAAGTTTAAAAGAGAAAGTGGGAAATATTACCTTGTTCCAAATTCGGTTCAGAGCCATTTGCACAATGATGACTTGAACATGATGTTCTGCAAAATGTAGCTATGTTGGTAAATTTCTTAACACTTTTAGCAATAATGACTCCAACAGATTAAAAAAAATTATTTAATAGAAGGCATCTACAAACACTAGCAGAGTTATTTAAATCATGTTCTGCACATACATATATAATATCCCAATTCATTTTAAAAAGAATAAACAATTGTCCACTATATTCATATTATTTTCAATTATGTTTTTATTTAAGCAAAGTTGCAAGTGCGTCTACATTTTTTAATGAGAGATGTGTAATTACAAACATGAAATTTCCTCCCCCCTTTTTTACTTGACAGCAAAAAATATACTGTTAATATTTTTAAAAGAAAAGTCTTTCAATATCAAATTCTTTATCTTTAAAGCAATTAATTGTTATCTGGATTTCAAATTTTGATATATGTAAATTGATCAATAATATTTAAATAATAATCAATGTAAAAAAGGAATACACAACAAATAATTACCAAAGTCTTTTGGAACAGATTTTAACACTAATATTAAGAGCAAATATGGCAGAAATTAGCGGGAAAAAGAAGTTTTGAGTTAAAGTTTGCGCATATCTAATGTTGTATTCTTCTCCATCAAAAAATAATCCTAATTAAGTTTGATAAAAAATAAACATTATCCCAACAACTTGTATTTCTAGCAGTACAAAATAATTAACACATCAAAACAGAACAAAGTTGGTATTTCAAAAGTCTAGTTCACTTATGTTTTAATTAAATTTGTTGGCTTTGGAAATTACATTATTGATGTAAAATCTCTATTACATCATGATACCCAAAAATAATTACTGGTCATCCTTCTTTTATAGTATGCACTTTCATTTTGAAAGAACAAACTGTGAAATAAAATATGACATAATAGAAATTTTACATCAAAAATATAATTTCCAAAGCCAACAAATTTAATTAAAACATAAGTGAACTTGACTTTTGAAATACCAGCTTTGTACTATTTTGACGTGTTAATTATTTTGTACTGCTAGAAATACAATTTTTTGGGATAATGTTTATTTTTTGACAAACTTAATTAGGATTATTTTTTATGGAGAAGAATACAACATTAGATATGCGCAAACTTTAACTCAAACCTTTTTTTTCCCGCTAATTTCTGCCATATTTGCTTTTACTATTAGTGTTAAAATCTGTTCCAAAAGACTTTGGTAATTATTTTTTGTGTATTCCTTTTTTACATTGATTATTATTTAAATATTATTGATCAATTTACATATGTCAAAATTTGAAATCCAGATAACAATTAATTGCTTTAAAGATAAAGAATTTGATGTTGAAAGACTTTTCTTTTAAAAGTATTAACAGTATATTTTTTGCTGTCAAGTAAAAAAGGGGGGAGAAGTTTTCATGTTTGTAATTACACATCTCTTATTAAAAAATGTATATGCACTTGCAACTTTGCTTAAATATAAACATAATTAAAAATAATATGAATATTGTGGACAATTGTTTATTATTTTTAAATTGAATTGGGATATTATATATGTGTGTGCATAACTTGATTTAAATTACTCTGCTAGTGTTTGTAGATACCTTCTATTAAATAATTTTTTTAATCTGCTGGAATCATCATTGCTAAAAGTGTTAAGAAATTTACCAACAAAGCTACATTTTGCAGAATGTCATGATCAAGTCATTATTGTGCAAATGGCTCTGAACCGAATTTGGAACAAGGTATTTTTTCCCACTTTCTTTTTTAAACTTGCTTACTATGTAATGTATTAATCTGTGTTATGAGTTATTATATCTATTACTTAAATAATTCACAGCATATGTGCAAATAGTGTTTGATTTTTTAAATATTCATAAGATGTAGTACATTTTATAAAAGTTAGTCCATTGTTGCCATATTTAATCACTTACTACATATTAATCTGTGTTATGAGTTATTAGATCAGTTACTTAAATAATTTTTCAATATCGATAAGATTTATTATGTTTTAGAAAAGTCACTAAATGGGGGAAGGTAATAGTCATTTTGAAAGTACAATCTGTGATTTAATCTGTATAATGGTGAAAAACAATTTTTTGAACAAAAAAAAATGCAACAAGGTAATTTTTCCATCTTCTCTTTTAAACTTACTATGATTCTATTTAATTACTTACTACGTATTAATCTGTGTTATGAATTCTTATTAGGTCTGTTACTTATATAATCTTAAAATATTGATACCGTTTATTACATTTTGATTAGCGGGGAGGGGTCGGTAATGATTGCTTTTTGATTATTTAAATATTACTGCTCAATTTACATATGCAGTAATTTGAAAGCCAGAGAACAATTAATTGCTTTTCAATATGAACTTAGATTCATAATTATGTTTAAGGTAAATAATTTGATCTTTTCATATTTCCCTGCTATTTTTGGCCACCATGCTACTTTCTAAATGGAATTTTCATGATTTTTTTGGTTTTATTATTTGAATTTTTTAGCATTTTCATGAATTTTTTTATAATTTGTAGTTTTCGATTTATTTGCTGTACATATATTGCCTTAGGCATTTTTAGTTGTCGATTTTGAGGCGTTTTCGTAAAAAAAATATCACTTTCCATTTTCAGGCCAGTTGTTGATGATGTTGCTGAGCCCTCTGGTGGTGGCAGTACAGTCTGCAAACTACACTCATATATATATATATATATATATATATATATATATATATATATATATATATATATATATATATATATATATATAAATTCATTAAAATGTTTCTGAAATTTAGACATATCTATTATGAATATTGTTTTTGTTAATAATTTTAGTATTTTGAATTAATATGTATTATAGATTTCATAAATTGTTGAACACTGCCTATGATGAAAATATTAAAAATACTATAATCCTTTAATATGTATATTCTGTAAGTGAATATATAAACCAATTGACTATACTTTCATTTGTTTGTTTTCAGGCCCATCTCTTTTAACCATTCTATCAAAAATTTATTGATATTATATAGAATTAATGTCAAGCAAATTTCTAATGTCTATTTTCTTATCTCACCAACTTTCATTTTTCATTTGTTTTCTAATTCTATTCTTCAATAACATTTGTAAATGTTCTTTGGTTGGATCAAAACTATTTTGTACAACCAAATGGGAATCTTGCACTAATTGATCAATATATAAAGTCGTTGGAAAATAATCTTGAATAATCATATATAAAATTAATTACAAAAACTAATGTTGCGTCACTGTCCATTACACCATCAATCTCACAACTTTGTTCTCCGACTTTTTTATATATAAATAATTCAATTCCAATTGTACAGCTAATATTTGTTGACTTTGAAGTAGTGTACATGATGCATTTTGAAATCATTTATGTTGTTCATCTTTTCTTCTAACTGCACAAAGTTCAGTAATGTCCATTTCAATATGAATCAGTTGTTCTAATTATTTTTGTTAACGTTCAGTAACCAGTGATCTGAAGGTGTACAAATCTAGGATCATAATCAAATAGCAGCACAAGTTAATATCAACAGAAACTTTTCACGTATATTTACAGCAACTACATACTGCCATAGCTGATTAATTTATTTTCACATGAAAAATTAACCATAATGTATTTTTGTCTTTAATAAATGTAAGTTTCGATTATATTTTTTATAAACACACACAGTCATTTTGCTTTCATAAACAGTCATTTGATATTTCAGTTAAGATCTAACAAGCAACTGACAAGTATGAAAATGATGTTGCTTTATCTTAATCTCAAAGATAAGAATACCCAATAAAGTCACCACACAGTTTATTGCATATTTGTCAGCAAATTTTCTTTCTTTTCTTGGAATATGAATAATAACATAGGAATAAAAAATAGGGATTTGACTACAGGAAATTGCTGTATTCAGTTCTTTATAAACCTCTAAGAAATCTCAAAAAGCCTCTATTCAGTTAATATCATTTTTTTTTTGCAATATTATATACATAATACTGGATGCAAATCAAATTTGATAGAAAAAAAAAATTAGCGAGAGTAAACTATTGTCTATTAAATGTAAATATATGGAAATTGAACTGAAACTTTTAAACACTCTTCAACTATTTCCATTATCTCTCACAAGTGATACACATAACCACGCAAATGTAGAAAATTTAAATAATCACCAATATACGTATGTCATATTTATCTTTTTTACATGTTCATGGTCATGTGTATCAGTTGTATGAAATAGTGTGGATAGTAGAAAAGTGCATGTAAGTCTGACTTCATATCTTCTATATTTAAAATTAAGCCCCAGAATTGTGAACAGTGCCTGGTTTTCAAATATTCATCTTTTAAATGTTTCCCGCAATAATTCCCTCTTTAACAATTTAAAGAATGTAACAGGTTCATTAATCTTTTGAACATTGTTAAACATATAGCAACAGTTTTTACTATATAGACTAAAGAAAAAGAAAATTTGTCATATAAACATCAATAGATGGTTGAATAGATAGATAAAAAGTTAGACAGATAATATAATTTGATAAAATATATAGACAGATCGTCGTTTGATCGGTAGACTTTTTCTTGGAGGTTTATTTTTGTTTAATATTATTTTGTTTACTATCGAATATA
Organism: Epiperipatus broadwayi; assembly: GCA_028023455.1. Lineage (NCBI taxonomy): Eukaryota > Metazoa > Onychophora > Udeonychophora > Euonychophora > Peripatidae > Epiperipatus > Epiperipatus broadwayi. Next base: position 31,413 of record JAQFVV010008322.1, read on the forward strand.
TATATATATATATATATATATATATATATATATATATATATCATGACAATAGCAACCACGACAGAAGAGCCTAAAGGTAGCTAATTAAGCGTTTTATTTAAAATCAGATTAATTAATGCAATGAATATTTTGAAGGAATCGTAAATATTATTTTTATGCATTAAATATTTAATTTTAATTTTAATATTTTCTGGTAGTCTTGTATTGATATAATTGTTTTAGAAAATTTAATGCAGAGATATCAATTCATTTCACCTTTTATTCATTATATATATATATATATATATATATATATATATATATATATATATATATATATATATATATATATATATATATATATATATATAATCACGAAGGTCTGCTTTACAGATTTTCGTTTAACCTTTTTTCACCTACTTCCTACCCTCATACCTTAGTTTGAACCCCAATCTATCGTTATGTGTCTGCAATACGCTTATATACCGAAAATTCCGCCTAATTTTAAACCACTAGTACAATGCTCGTTTTATATATAAGTATAATTCATTCCCAAATAAATAAAATATTATGGATTATGTATATGTTCACATAATTTAGATTTATTTAAAAAGTAGGTTATATAAGTTGTAATTGCTCACACACTATGATATGCATTTTAAAACATATCAAAAGTATAAATTGTTAATTAAAGTTATTTTGTTTTAATCTATTTACAAAAATATTACAGTTGTAATATATTTTTGATTTATAATAAAATTCATATTCCTTTAGTAAATAGATTCAAATATTGCAATTGAAAAAATAAAATCATTTTCTTTAATTTAATAAAAGTCATTCCAAAAATTTCTGTTAAAATAAATGAAGGACAATAGTTTAATTATTTCATGTTGTAATTATTATCTAAGAAAACAGCAGATGTCCACTTAAGGTTTTCTTTAATTAGTAAAAGTAAATTTTATTTAAATCTAGTTTGTAATTTGAATGTCGACAAGGAAATTAACAATAGAAATTAATTAAAATTTTGTAAATTCCTTTAGACATTCGGATAGATTTAATTACAGCTGATAAGTCCAGTATATTTTGTAATGCTCCAGGGCAGTTTTATTGTTCAATTCTACTATAAAAGAAAGGGTTTTCTTTTGTACTTCATTCTGAGGTTTTTAACTGAAATTAGTCTAATGTTTCTAACCAAAATTTTTCTGAGGTTTCTAACCCAAATTATTTTAGTAATTTGCTTATCTTTACATGACGATGTAGAGCACAAGAAGGCTATTTCTCTCCAGAATGGCCACTGCTCATGACCATCGAAAGCTATCATATAAGGAACCTCGGAACTGCTGCTGCTCCAATAATATGAACATTCCAGATTTTACTGCTGAATTATACAACCTGCCGAACAGCTATCTGCAAATGCATCTCCAGAGGTAACCTAAATTAACCCAAGAGATCTTGTGATTGCTAACTAACATGCTATAGCTATTCTAAATTGTTTTTCTTTTATTTCACATAACTTTATTATGTACTTTTTTAAAGTGTTCAAATATAATCAACAGTTTTGCTCTATCATTGGGTTAATATTTTCTATTTATAAAGCTTTCTGTTATTTTATTATGATAATGTGTCAGAATCGTCTTTGATCGAGTGAATTATTCCTATTGCTGAAAGTAAGATGCTGCTATTAAGGCATATTTTAAATTTATAATAATTCCCATTTTATTATCTCACAAATCACTCGTTCGAGGGTGATTCTAATTTTCTTTAATATATAATAATCACATAGTTTAAAATCTACATTTTATTGATTTTAATGTAATATGAGAATATGTGCGAGGTCAATGATTTAAATGTGTCCCCAAATGCATGATTGCATAAATAAACCTATGCTTTCTTTTCCAACCTGCAAGCATGCATTTTCCTATTTTAAATACTGCTCTACTTTAATTACAAAGTTTATCATTGACGTCGAGAATGTGCGGACCCTTTTAAATGAATTTCTGGGAATTTGATTGGGCATTTCTTTTAATCCAAGTAAAATCCATTTTTGTATGTTTTATATACATTAGTCTTGTATTGCTGGTATATGAATTGGTTGTTGTCACTGATTTGTTTTGCTTTTCCAAGAATTCTTTACACCACCAAGTCTGTTCTCTTCGCTTCTTGCAGTTTGCAGGCAGAGGGTGTCCACAAATAACACACCTGGAAACTAAATGCAATCGTCACTCAGTCACTAAGTTTCAGCTGTTCATGACAACACTTTCCTACAGATTAGCGGCGAGTTGCCCTCTGTAGTCATTCCAAATATTTCACTCTTATTTTATTTTATATTTATTTTTACAAAGCATCCGTGACTTAAACATGTCACACCCTCCAACTTTTATAAATTCATTATTAGGAATACTTAACTCCCATCTGCTTTAATTATTACTATCAAATAAATGCCTTGATCACATCCCCACTTTATGGCTGAGTAAGCTTTTGTCTGTGCCATTCTTGAAATCAATAAGCATTGTATAACACGTAATATAAAATATTTTATTAAACTGTTATAATTACTAATAGCATGTCACACATGTTCCAATCTCTGTATGCACATTATCGTAATGCTATTAGCCTGAAGGATAGAATATATAATTTTGCTTTAAAACCTTTTACCATTTATTGGGATGTAATGCCAACAATTATTTAATATGCATCCCTGCCTCATATAAGCAGACAGTGGCGTCATATATATATATATATATATATATATATATATATATATATATATATATATATATATATATATATATATATATATATATATATATATATATATATAATTTGAAATCATTTAAAACTAATTTTTGATTCTATTTTATTGATTC